>CACKRE030001484.1:0-19584 GCA_902602495.3 Ectocarpus sp. CCAP 1310/34 | reverse complement strand
CTTTACCTGGGAGGGGTGGACATCGGAAGCGGTCACACCGCCCTCCCCCCGGCGCTCGAGAATCAAGCAGCGGCCATCTCCCACCTGCAGGAGAACTGCAAAGTGGGTGCTGATCTCGCCGGCGTACTGCTGCTCTTTCGAAGCCTGTGAAACGGACAAATAACAAGCACACACGGCGGCGATTTTTGCGACCATGAAAAACGGCGGTGTGTTGAGACTGCGGGAGGTCTAAAACGGGTGGAAAGGCTCGGGATAGGGGCTGGTCCGATGTCTATGTGGGTCTGTGTGGTCTCTAGCCATTCAAGTGGCAGGACCCTGGGTGTCAAGAGGAATTGTCCAGAGAGGATTGTACATGGGACCCCAGCCTACAAGCACTGCTACCGACCTGATGTTAGCTGCCTCTCGATCCGTACCGAGTTCGGTAGATGAGCCGGAACAGAGGTAGTAGTGAGCCTCGAAGGTGGCTTGTGATAAGGAGTAGAAGGCCTCCGGTCGTTGATACGGTATTCGCTTGTTCATTGTTGCTAACTCAGGGCAAGCAAGGAGAATAAGCATGGAGACGTCAAGTGAAGGCAAGAGGACTGAGCAATCTAGCCTCTAGACGGGACCCGGCAAACCGGACCTTACTGCTAGTACCTGTTGGGAATAACGCATTCTCCCAAAGGTGCAACTCCTATCAACCGTAACAATGTAACCGTAACATCCCCCCATTAGCATGAACAGCTATTTGTCAGCTGTCACATGCTAATAAACGGTAGCAGGAAATGTGCAAACCGCAAAGTGACACACTTGCCTTTGGAACACTACCATGCAATGTCTTTGAGTGGGCTGAACATTCAACCGAAAATTACAAGGCGTGAATAGTGTTAAAACCCAAATAAAATCCACTCCTCTTCATGATTCTCACTGCGCGTTGAACCACGGCCCGACATCGACTTGGCGCGAAGGAAAACCCGGCCTCCGGGACAAACCCTTCGCTCCCCATCCCGAGAGCCCTAGAATTTAGACTCAACAACCGAAAACACCAAGTGACACTCGGACGTAAAATACTCTTAACAAAAAAAATGTCCCTCGCTTGGTGAATTCACTGTAGTTGCAGTCCGGCTCTCAACACCTACAGCGCGGGAAAAACCTGGCCACCCAGGAAAAAGCCCATTGCGCAAAGCACCTACAACACCAAACCCAATCAGATGCCACGGCACAACAGCACAAACCCTCTTGGGCGCTATCGGGCACAGGACCACCCTTCGACTGCAAACCAGACTGGCACACAACACAAACCTTCGTGGGTGCTACCGGACGCAGGACCACCCTTCGCCTGCAAATCAGATGAGGACATCTGGCAAGTACGGTCTCCGAACAGGTAAGCTTTACCGGACCTCAACTGGGTGGCGCACTCAATGCATAAAAACCGAATCAAAAGAGACTCAACAATAGTAAAAAATTATGCATGGTACATACATAAGACCGAATCTTGTACGGACATCCATGATCACCCGCAGACGGTCTCACTAACCCCACGCATCCCCATCGTCCGGCAATCGCACTAGCTCGAAATCCCACCCCCCAAGACTATCTCGAAAGTCTTTCCAGGTCGCGTCTGGACAGCTCCTCCCAGTCCCGTCAGTGTAGCGCGCGCGCCAGTAGGGGGAAAGGTAGTCATACACCTGACCCTGAAGTAGGATTCCTCCGGCTAACTCCCTCTGGAAGGTATAACCTATCGGGAAAACGTGCAAGGCTCGGGTGCGGGACAACGGGGTACGGAGCTTGACTGAGTCGGGTGCAGAAACGTTTGCCAGCTGGGGAAAATACAAGTGCCAGAGAGCAACGAAGCATTCCAACTGAAGGGGTGTGAAGCTGCGTCGCATGGTCTCTTCCGACAGCCAGTCCGTCACAACACCGTTCCCTGACTTTCCCTTGTACTCCCAAACAGTTCGCATGCCGGAAGCTGGTTGAACTCTGCGACAGTCGGCGATGGTGACTAGACCCAAACTCTCTTTAGCTCCTGGAGGCAATATGAAATCGGGCCCCCACGCATACTGGGCGAACTCTTCGGCTAGCGAGTGTCGGAAAGGAAGTTCTCGGAGGTGGAAAGGTTTCACATCGGCCGTAGATACCCTTCGGCTACGCTGCTTTCTACCATGCACCATGACTTCTACACTGAGACCGGGCTGGATCACCCCCGTCACTTTCCACGGTCCTGTGTAGAGATCGTGTTGCAGCTTTCTTCCCCTTGATCACGATGTCGACTACTCTCGGACTCGCGCACGAGCACCAGGCTGCCCTTCACGACCCCCACTCCAGCTGACGACCTCTCCATAGAGGCGTTGGCTTTCGCGCGTGCAGCCACTCGAAGCTCATGCCGTTTCTCGAGGGCGAGTCGTACTTCACGGAGATTTTGCTTGCGCCTCTCCACGAAGTTGTCGAGTACCCGTTCCTGATCCATCTCGTCCGTAAGAAGAACTAACGAATCCAGCTACGTGCGAGGCTTGCGGCCGAACAGGAGCTGGAAGCGGGTCATATTAGATGGGAGCGAGGTGTCTGGCAAGTTGCGTTTGATCCACATCGCAGACGAAACATACTCATCCCATCGGTCAGGCCAGGACCTACATAGCTCAGCCAACAACTCCTGTAGTCATCCCCCCAGTCTCTCTACCGACCCTTGGTAACTCGTCCCACGGCTCAAGCGGTCTACCTGGCACCATGGCTACTCGACTGCTGAGCGGTCTCTTGCGTCTGCGACAGGCACATGACAACACAAAGTCTCAAGTGTCGTTCGTCATCGTGGGCCAGTGGAAATAATCGCGCAGAAGGGAAAGCGTTGCTCCTACCCCTGCATGACCATTTCACGTGTGTACCCACGCAATGATGTCAGCTACCATGGCGACTGGAATAGCAGGCAGTTTTCTTCCCTTCCCATCGTTGTACCGAAGCACATCATCCGTGCCTAGGCTATACCTGTCGCACCCACTACCCCCCTGGCTAGAGCCAACTTCAGTGCTCGGAATCTTGCGAACCTGACTCAGATGGGTGTCGTTTCGTTGCCGATGCACTAGCTCGGACGGTCTTGTGAGTAGTACCTGTGCTGTCAGATCGATGGCTGATGCTCCACCAATCGCGTGGCTCGACGAGGACATCGGAACCTCCCCCCGTGCAGCCAGCACCTCACCGATGTCGTCGTGGCCAGGTCGAACGGGAGACGGCGGTAGTATCGATGGCGACGGCGCCGGAGCGGAGGATTCCATCGTGGTGGGGCCGATGGCCTCTCTGTGTGGGATGGCCTCCAGTACGCTTGTCGGGGGCAGCTGCGCGTCGCCGATCGGATGTAATCGCACCGAAGGGGTACGGGTCCGGCCGCTGCGGCGGGGGGCATCAGGCTCATGGTCAGCAGCAGCACACGCAGCGAAAGGCAACGCTCGAAGGGCGGACAGGCGGACGTCGGCCACCTCTGGGGTGTGGTGAGAGGTGTGGGAGTCAGCATTGCCTACTTGGTCTACCTGCACAGGGTCCGACTCGGCCAGCCTTACACCCTTCAACTCCGGTCCAGAGATCTCTAACGAAGCGCCTGCAGCAGCGGACACCAGATTATCCGGAAACGAATCGTCGACGTCGACCTCTACAGGGTTCGCAACGGGCAACCGGGACAAAGCATTGGGCACTACGCGCTCTACTCCCGCCTTCCATTCCAGCTCCATGTCGTACTCCATCAGCCGCAGCGCCCACCTGTGCAGCTTGGGGCAGAGTTCACGGCTTCAGAACAACCATGTGAGGGCGGAACAGTCTGTCACCAGCTTGAACCGTCTACCCGCTAGGTACGGCCGGAAGTGGTCTACCGCCCACAGGACCCCCATGCATTCTCGTTCCGTGGGCCCGCGTCTAGCATCGATTTGTGAAAACCGGTGGCTCGCGAACGCCACCGCTCTGGTGACACCATCGATTGTCTGCATGAGCGAAGCTCCTACACCCAGCGTGCTAGCATCTGTGTGTAGTTCGAACAGGTCAGGGAAAGCGAGAATATTCGGGGAAGCCAACGTTTCTCGTAAAGACTGGAAGGCGTCTTCCTCAGCTGCTGGCCAAGGGATAGGAAGCTTGCGTGCACGTTTCGAAGCGAAGGCTTTGTTGCGCAGGATGTTGGTGAGCGGAGCGGCAGTCAAACTGAAGTTGGGTAAAAACTGACGCACGCAGCCGGCAAGACCCAAAAACGTGCGCAGCGCTTCTACGGTGTGTGGGCGAGGCATGCGTGCGATTGCATCTAGCTTAGACGGAGCAGGGTACAGGCCCGTGCTGTCGATGATCATGCCGAGGAATTCCTGTGATGCTGCGCCGAAAATGCTCTTCGCGAAGTTCACGGACAGCCCCGCAGCCAGAAGGCGGTTCAGAACGAGCGCCAGAGTGGCCAGATGTTCTTCCCATGTGTCGCTAGCGATGAGAATGTCGTCAAGTCAGCAAAACACGCCCGATAGGTGCCCCAAAGCCGACTTTACTCTAAGAGTGAAGGCCGCCGAAGCACCGTCAGGCCAAAACCCGTGCGAGTGAAGTCCCAAAGCATACCATCCGCATCTCGAAAGGCCGTCTTGGAACGGTCTTTTCGGCGATTTCCATCTGGTGAAAACCGGAGGCGAGGTCTAGCTGAATGCAATACTTCTTGTCCTTCAACCCGTCGAATATCGTCTGCATGTCACCCACACCCCCACCATCCGAGACCAAGAGTATGTTGAGTTCACGCCAGTCGATGCACAGTCGCAGCTTACCATCCTCCTCAACGCACAAGCACTGGGCAGCCCACGGAGACATGGATTGACGGATCACTCCTCGGTCTACCAACTGCTGAATCTCTGCCCTGATCATGCGTCGTTCTTCTGGAGAGAAACGCCTTTGCTTGGCTGCGAAAGGTGTGCAAAACTCGTTGATCAGAGGAAGCTCAACCTCACCGTTGATGCAAGCCGGCACTCGCTTCGGGTCGATCGGAAACAGGCCGCCCTCGATGAACGCTGGGAGGGCGTTGACGAGCTGCTTCTTGAGCGACCCCAGCGTCTCCAGGTTGGCGTCCTCTACGCGAACACGCGGGATGGATGTCCCATTAGGTGGGGACGGGCTCGGGGCGCGCGGTCCACGGGGAGGCAGGGGTGGGTCGGCAGCAGAGGGGGCGGTGTCAACAGCGAATCGAAAGCCGGCTTGTCGCAAACATTGAGTGCTACCATGCAAGCTATCACCCGGCTACCCTCGACTGCCACCTTCTCCTTATTACAGTTCACCAGCTTGCAGTAAACAGGCAACCCTGGAACCCACCACATTACCGCACGAGTTACTCCCACTACAGCTCCCTGCTCTAAATCAAACCGCTCGGTCGGCAAGACCATCACTAGCTGCCTGTCCTGCGGTTGTGGCCCCACAGCCGCAGATTCCACCGCGCGAGTGGTGAAACCCTCGACGACAGTGGTCTCCGGCACTTGTCGCACGTCCCACTCGAAGGAGGTGTCGTCCTCCCACACCACGTCCTAGTAGCTGGGCACATCTGTGGGAACAGGCCGTTGAAGGGCGAGCGCATGATAAGGAAAGAAAGGGAAAAGCGCCAAAACGTGCAAGCGAAAGAGAAAAAAAAAAAAGAGGGACGCGAAAGGGCCTACAAGCCACACGGCTACAGCATGACGAGCGCATCAACGGCTCGTCGACAGCAACGGAACGGAAGGACAACATAAAACGGATGGAGAGGCTCGGGATAGGGGCTGGTCCGATGTCTATGTGGGTCTGTGTGGTCTCTAGCCATTCAAGTGGCAGGACCCTGGGTGTCAAGAGGAATTGTCCAGAGAGGATTGTACATGGGACCCCAGCCTACAAGCGCTGCTACCGACCTGATGTTGGCTTCCTCTCGATCCGTACCGAGTTCGGAAGGTGAGCCGGAACAAAGGTAGTAGTGAGCCTCGAAGGTGGCTTGTGATAAGGAGTAGAAGGTCTCCGGTCGTGGATACGGTATTTGCTTGTTCATTGTTGCTAACTTAGGGCAAGCAAGAAGAAGAAGCATGGAGAAGTCAAGTGAAGGCAAGGGGACTGAGCAACCTAGCCTCTAGACGGGACCCGGCAAACCGGACCTTACTGCTAGTACCTGTTGGGAATAACGCATTCTCCCAAAGGTGCAACTCCTATCAACCGTAACAATGTAACCGTATCAGGTCAACAAACTCAAAACATGCTCCCGTCTCCAAACGCCGAAGCTTACTACGAGGGGTTCAACGGACAGTACTTGATTTTCTCGTCTTGATTCCGCGCGGGAACTACTGCTGTAATAAAGATGTTCATTGAGACAGCTCTCACGTGCTGCGTTGAGCGCGCCGAGCTCTTCCGCAACCTCCTTGACATCTCCAGCTTCCAGCGGTATTACCAGCACCCACGCTTTCTTATCGCTCGAGTCTGGGAAACGGGCGAATACATCGTCCTGTTGTTGGTCGGCCCGCTCTCCTCCTTGTCTGACTCGACCTTGCCGTCGTAAAGGCGCTCTCCCTCTTTCCTTGGCTGCTGCTGCTGCTGCTGTTTAGAAGCATCGCATTCCGGGGGAGCTTGCTTTTTGTTGCGCCTGCTGCTGTTCCGCAAGCCGTGATGCCGTTGATGGGGTGCTTTCCTCGGAGGGTAGTTGGATCGCCCTTCAAGCACGGAGCAGTTGTGCCGGAAGAATCGTGGAAGAATCAATTGACGAAGGAATCAATTGTCCAAGGAATCAATTAACGAAGCAAGTACACCGGGTGGTCTAGATACGCCGAGAGATGCGAGGTGTGCCGGCCATGGGCGTTACGTCTCTCCCCGTGGGGTACATACAGAACAGGCAAACTTTGACGCGCCGTGCGTGCGGTGCGAGTTGTGGATTGGACGAAACACAACAGCAGCAGAGACAATCGAAAGGTACCATAGTTTGACGGTGAAGTTGTGTCAAGATTCTGCATGTTTTACAAGTACCTGGTACCACAGCTAGCAAAATATTGTTGCCCACAAAAGCCAGCTGCAAGGTCAAACATCCAAACTTCAAACACCCGGAGCCCTGGCTGAGCCGGGCTATGTACAGCAGTAGGTCGAGCTTGACACCCACTTGACAATCTTACGGAAATGGACTTTACGCCTAGACTGCATAGGCTGACAGCAGTGTGTACGCCTAGACCACATGGGCTAGACTAGAGCCGCAGGTCAAGGTCAAGGCAACATGCTCCAGAGATGTTCACTTCGCCCTTGGAGGTTTGACCTACAGGCAAAGCACGATGACCACAAGACCACTACAGTCAGCGCTGACTTGTGGTCTAGTGGCCATTGTGCTTTTGGATGCATCTTGCTGATATTGCTGCTGCTGCTGCTGCTGCTGCTGCTGCTGCTGCTGCTGCTGCTGTGGTCCATTCGTGCGCGAATCAACGAGGACACCTACTTGTACAGAACTACGCCTGACCTTGGAATGCAACGTCAACCAAACGGCTGTTGCGTGATCGCCAGTTGAGGGTACTACAGACACATGGCCGTTTGGTGCTGTAGCATGGAGTGCGGTTTAGGACTGATTAGGTTCGAGGGAAAGTAGGAAACACATCATACTATCAAGCTGCCTTGTGCTGTGGTGTGGGTTAGACTATGGTTCGAGGGAAAGTAGGAAACACATCATACTATCAAGCTGCCTTGTGCTGTGGTGTGGGTTATGGTTTAGAGTCTGCATACTGCTGTGTGTAGAGACTATTTGTTTTTCCTAATATATGTATTTTTCTAAATTAAACCAGCAACTACTGTCAACATGACATATTGCGCCGTGTTCCCTGTGCAGGCCACATGTAAATGTACCTACGCAGATGTTTTTGTGCTAAGCACCAACTGGTATCACTGATATAAATCATCAGTGTATAGGCTTAAACAAACTCGAAATAAGTCAAGTACCCAGCTGGTTTTCCTCTACTCACTGTAAAGACTTCAACACATCCCCTTCGAGTGTAGTTATACCTCGAACGGGTAGTCTTTCTGTGTGTATATTTGTTTCTCCTAATACTGCTGTAGTCTATAGACTAGACTATGCTGTAGACCGGTCCGTAGACGGATCGCTTGGTGGAGTCCAGTCCACACTTCGACGGCACCAACAGCTCGTTCTCGTTGTACTCACCCGGTTGCGGTAAAGATGGTGTACTTCGATCGCGCCCCACCCCTCCGCGGTACTAAACAAAGCCAATAAGAGCACAAGGAGATCTGTACCGCAGCTGTGAACGGCCTTCATTCCCGCGAGCCAAGCTGGGCAGACCACAGGAGTAGCTAGCTGACGAGCTGATCTCTCACATAAATTGCGGCGAAATAGAAAATGCGGGGGAATTAAACATGCGCATCTGCACGGAACGCGGCATCGGGTCGGGCGGCACAGCGGCACACCCGCTGCACGCAGCAGCTGCTCTGTCTCCCGCACAGCGGAAGTACAGCCAGTACCACCTACTCCTTGCCGCGGAGGAGTCTTACAGGCTGCCCGCTTGCTGGCTGTAGCCCAAAGCATACGCGTGAGGCTGCTCATTGTCATCCAGGGTCCTCGCCGCGGCCCCTCTAAGCTCCATGACGATGCTGCTGCTGCTGCGAAAGCCTTGTCGGATTGCCATGGCGACGGTGATCCTTCTCGCGCCAGAAACAGGCGCCTTCTATACGGTGACACCACCAACCGCCACCACCACCAACAGCGCGACCTCGGTGCTCTCAAGACCATCAGCGGCAACCCAGTAGAGGCATCCTATTTGCAGCACCTGCCGCCGGCGCTCATTGGCTCCACTGCGCATGGCGGCATCATCGGATGCTGCTGCTGCTGCTGGGGGTGATGATGATCTACGAGGCATCGGGAAGGGGATAGCGGTGACACTCGGACAGCATGGGTGCACGGTCTACGTTACGGGCCGATCTGTTGGGGGCAATACAAAGGACAAGGCAAGTCGCTCTGGGGTGTCAAGAAAAGGAATGAGCGTTCTTTCGCATGATTATTTTTACACTCGTCGTGGGTCTTCGGTGTACAGAAAGCATACATACAATATTCCAAGGTTCGGTTCTGTAGGGTACGGGTAATGTCTGTGGGGTATTGGATCTGTTACAGAACCGGAGGGTAATCTCTGTAGGGTACGGGATGTGCTACAGAACTCACAGAAGTGTAGGGTATTGTGGCATGACCGTCACAGAACTCACAGAAGTGTTGGGGTATTGTATACAGAACAAGAGGGTAATCTCTGTGGGGTATCGGGTGTGCTACAGAACTCACAGAAGTGTAGGGTATTGTGGTGCAACCGTCACAGAACTCACAGAAGTGTAGGGTATTGCGGCACGACCGTCACAGAACCCACAGAAGTGTTAGGGTATTGTATACAGACCAAGAGGGTAATCTCTGTGGGGTACCGTGTGTGCTACAGAACTCACAGAAGTGTAGGGTGCCGTGGTGCAACCGTCACAGAACTCACAGGGTAGGCTCTGTAGGGTATCTGTAGGGTAACTACAGACGGTCATTACCCTCGGTACCCGCGCGAGTCTCTGTATTTGCACACTGCTGTTTGCCTTCGTTCGACTCGGTTTCAAGGTACTAAACCAAGACTTGAAAACATGAAGCGTGCTTGCG
This sequence comes from Ectocarpus sp. CCAP 1310/34, assembly GCA_902602495.3. Classification (NCBI taxonomy): domain Eukaryota; class Phaeophyceae; order Ectocarpales; family Ectocarpaceae; genus Ectocarpus; species Ectocarpus sp. CCAP 1310/34. Next base: position 9,992 of record CACKRE030001484.1, on the reverse strand, counting down.
TACGGCCCCTATATATCCCAGTCCTCAACTTCCCAGGTGACAGCGGAGGACTACTGCCTAAAAAAAAACATAAACATAAACAAAAAGCATTTCACGTTTAGACTATGTTACGTTTTCCTCTACCCTCTCCACTTCCCAGAGGGGGAAAAACCTGCACGACGAAAAAAAGATCAAGACTGAAAACCTGAGTGCAAAGGATTTCGTGGTGCGCCCCCACGACTACTCCTCGCCAGCAGGCAAGGGGCAAACTCCGTTCCCATCCGACTTTTTCCCAACACAACAGCAGTAGCGAGAAGCAAAGAGGGGTCTCTCCTGAACCCCCCCCCCCCCGACAGTCAGTCTACACGCCAATGTCGTTCGCGGTGTTGTTCACCACGTCGACCAGATGTGTTCTGTTTCTCTGCTGAAGGAGGGTCTTGCTCTGTGTGTTGTGTGGTGTTTTTTGAGGGTACGCTTCAAGTTGGACTGACGTCAGCATCCCGGGGTAATCACAAATGTGGAGGGTAGTTCCACAAATGTTTACCCGTACCGCGGGTAATTGTGCCGCCGGCATACAGAACCGGAGGGTAATCTCTGTGGGGTACGGGATGTGCTACAGAACTCACAGAAGTGTAGGGTACTGTGGTGCAACCGTCACAGAACTCACAGAAGTGTAGGGTATTGTGGCGCTACGGGCACAGAACTCACAGAATTGTTCTGTAGGGTAAAACAGAGGGTAATTACCCCCGGTATAGATCTGTGGGTACCCTACAGAACCTAACCTTGCAATCTTGTCCTTTCGTGGGTAGGTGATTGGTCTCGGCAGAAGTAATAGTAAGGGTATGCATACGTACACAGTTGTTGGCCAGGGCGCCAAAGTGTGGCGAGAAGGCTCGCGTGATCTATGACGCCACTTGTTAGAGCAGTCACATGTTCCTCCATAAAGTCGCGACAGAGCCGGGACAATGTGTCGGGTGACGTGCATCCGCTTGGCCCGCTTGATGCTCTGGCCCCACTTGTCTAATGGCCTGATTCAACGCTTGATTACTCTATCTGCACGGGTATGAACCCCTTTTGGGAAATAAGGTTTTCGATCGCCAAGCCAACATCACTATCCCGAAGAAGATGCGCAAGGAGGGATGGGTAGCCTTGTGGGTACGGGGAGATGGGAATTGCTGTTGGCGTTCTTTGGCGAAGTGCTTGTGGGAGAGTGATGAGTACTGGTCGCAACTGAAGCTCGTGGTCCTTGCGTGGGCAGCAGCGCACGCCGAGGAGCTCGTATCAGAAGGGCGTGTACTGTCCGACTTCTCGCTGCACTTCTCGGATGACATCCACGCGGGGTTGGGTTACGCTTACTCAGCCACTTGTGTGGGCGCTGCGCCCTCGGTCGCCCAGACGTCGAGAATGTTACTTGCTTCTGTAGCATATGATTGTGAGGACACTGTGTGGGGTGGTGACTTTACGTTGCTGCTGGCGTCCCAAGCTCTAAAGATAACGGTGAAGCTGTTGAGCCCGAACGATGTGATGGTGCGTAAACGTGATGAGTCTTCGGCGACGCCTGGGACAATTCGCGGTGCGGGAAGGAAAGGCGACAAGGTGGACGACACCCGCCTCTCTCAGACCTTTCTCGCCGATGACGCAGTGTCCTGTTTGCACATTCAAGGGGGGGGGCGCATGGTTGCGGAGGCCACTGTTGTTTTGACGTCCTGTACCGGTCAAGCAAGCGTAGGAGAGCTGGACAACCTCGTCGAGGTGACGAAGTCGACCGCGTGCCCTCGAGGTGTCCACTTCGCTGCGGTCTCGAAGAAGGACCGCTCGACCCCTCCGTTTCCTCTCGTGAGAGCGGCACCCCCGTTATTCCAAGCGCTGGTGAGTCGCTGCCGAAAGAGTAGGATGCCTGCCAAGTTGAAGGAAGGCGGTGAAGCTGGCGAGCTGCACATGTTAGTGGTCTGCACCTGAGACGCATGTATTTTGTCGCCCACCTACAATATGCCTGTTACGATACTCCGACCCGTGTATCCGTGTATGCAGGATGCAGTTCTGAACAGGGAATCCGAGGCTGAACAAGCCACGTACAAGGCGAGTCTAGGAGTGCAGCCCGGTTCGGCATTTATTTGCAGCGGCCGCAATAAATGCGGCGGAGGAGGCTGCTAAGACCAGGCGGCAGGCGAAGCAAGCGAGAGACGCTGAACGCTTGCGGTTGGAGATAGTGCAAATTGCGGAAGCAAGGCGGGTTGAACAGCGCAAGGAGGAGGAGAAGGAGAATCGACGTAAGGACGACGATGAAAAGCGTCGCAAGGAAAGTGAGAATCTTCGGGAGGGGGAAGCGCAGGGTGGTGGCATGGGGGTAGGGAGAGTGGAAGCCGCGGGAGAGGGAGTGGAAGCAGGCAAGCAGGCGGGCTCAGGCGGAGGTGTGGAGGAAGGAGACGTAACAAAGAGAGGCGAGGGAGAGGGGAAGGGAGAGGGAGCCAACGAAGGTCTAGGAAAGGTGGAGGAGGTGCCGACAGGGTAGAAGGGTGGTGTAGAGGGGGCCGGGATGGAGGATGAGTCGGGCATGACTGGCGCTGCGGGCGCTGGTCGCCAAACAAGTCTTCAGGCCAAGGTTGGTGGACATGATACAAGTATAGATACGTATGCTGTTGAGTTGTCTACATTGCAAACCCGACGAAAGTGTTAGGCTTCTATAGCGATATTTGGCGCAGTGAGGACACGCCGTATATCCAATTGTGGCATCGTTGCTCTGCGTCGTCACCCCCTACAGGAAGAGGAACTCGAGGCCGTGACGAAAAGAGAGGTGGAGGCCAGATCCATTGCCAAGAAGTTCAAGGCGAGATACGTCCGGCTGAAGGCAGTAAGTGACCTCGGGGATATGTGGCCGGCTGATCGTTGAAAAATTAAGCTCGTACGCGTCGCTCGTCCGTCTCCCTTGGGTTGGGGAGCAATACCTCTGCTAGTGTGTTGGGCATGAGGAAAATTGTCATGAAATTTGTACTCTGCATTCTTGATATTGCCCAGGAAAGCGCACACGCCCAGTATCTACGGGACAAGGACGCCCGAAGCGCGCAGAATGACTACACGGCCGCCTTGACCATGTTGAATAGGACCCTAAAGGCAGGTAGAGTCGCCGCAGCGGTTGCACGACGGAAGTACGACAAGGCTGTGGCTGCAACATCGAGGATCTCGCGCAGGATACGAAAGGTGAGTTGCATTTTGTCATTGTTTCGATGTAAAGGTCGAAGAGCAAACCACCAGCGAAACCACCAGCGAGTGCGCCTATAGTACCTTGCTTTCGGGATGTATCGGAATGGGAGTACCAGTCGAGAGGCATGGACCGTTGCTCAGTACCGGTGGAGGGTACAAACTCGTTCCGCGCGCTGCACGAGGTGATCGCGCTCATGGTTAGTCCCTGACAATAGGTCCGTCGAACCAAATGCACAACAATTTTTTTCAAGCACGCGACCGTTCATGATTGGTGCCGGAGATGCGCCGCGACCCAAACGATCAGCAGGTACTTCCCGACACGGAGTCACGGGTCAGGATTGGGAGCAGGGTCTACCATCGTGAGCGGAAATCATATAGTTATAGGGCGCAGTACGTCTCGTCTTGTGCATGTGTTTACGCTTCCTTTGAGATGCACGCCCTTAAAGAGTGCTCGGCCGCCTTTACTGTGCATGGAAGCAGCGTCGCGGTAGCAGCTTCGGTTTCGAGAAATATGTTTTTGTGTTCTGTGTTCCTGGTCATTTCCTGTAATTTCCTGCGCGTGTCAGTTGCGCGCTGGCATACCTGTGGATGTCAGCTGTGAAGACAACAGCGACTTTGACTTGGACAGCGACTCGAGCACGCGCAGTGGCTGCATGGGCGACGACTGGTTGAGCACCGACGAACTGTCTTCAGATGAAGGTTAGAATTCTACATTCGTCATCGAACAAGCTGCCAGGGCGAACGATCGTCCGATACAACTTTACTGAAGTCGTGTTCTCTCACGGTCTTTCTGGAGGCAGCTACGTTCTTCGCGGAATTTCAGCAACACTTGTTTGCATGCCTCTGTTACGCGTGACTTTTGATGTTTCGGCGTGAATATTCGAACTCGTTTCCGGGCTAAAAGATGAGGCAGGCACCAAAGAGGAGGTGGAGGCAGCTGTAAAAAAGGCGGTGACAACAGCGACACAGGGTCATGAAAAGCAGAAGCGCCACGTCCTGGTATGCAGAGCTGGCGCGATGGGGGCAAAGCGGACATACAACACCCTTTTGAAGGTGAGGGATCTTGGTGTACTTCCCGAGCGCTATTGGTTTAATGGGTTTGCCTTGTGATATATACTCGCAGTGTGATCGAAAATGTATCATCTGCTTGCACGCATGTTTCGATATATTCACTATACCTGTTTAGGGATAACTGCGCGTCGTACTCGATGAATCTCCCTGCTTGGTCACGTTGCGTGCAGATCTCAGACGCCTTGAACAGCAGCACAAGAGAGGACGGAGAGGCTGCCGAGGCCTCCATCAATGAGACACAAACGACAAGAACCGCGGCAGTCGAAGCGTGGAAGAAATACAAGAACGCGGACCGTTCCATGCAGGAGGTTAGTGGCTACGTACTTGTAGTTGTATTTATGCATTGTTGTTGGTGAGGTCGATGTGCGAATGGCGTCGCACGTCTGGCGCGGACAAAGCTAGAGGTGTTTTTTTCCTCCTTTCCCTTACTCGTAGTAGTGTTGAAATTTCAGCAGAGGTTCTCAGCAGAGGCAGATATCTTGGGTGGGATACCGTCGAACGCCCGTATCGCTTCATGTTCACTTGCGGTGGGCGAACGCCGATTGTACCGTAGACAAGAACAAGACGAGCTCACGCCACATCACGTGCGGAACTGCGAAACGACGCATGAGTCTCTTCCTTTTCACTCATTGAGGGTGAACATCGCCCGCTGTACGGTAGACGGGTGGAGAACGTCCTCAATTCACATCACTTGTGGTACTATGTCCTCACTTCATGTCACTTGCGGTACTGCGAAACCCGGCATGTGTGTCTCTTTCAATTTCACTCCCGGAGGGTGAACATTGCCCCATGTACGGTAGGCGGGGGCAGCGCGTGTTTACTCCACATCACGTGCGATCACGCGGAAGGCGGCTTGTGCCATTTTTACTCGCAGTGGCTGAACGCCGCCCGTTGTACGGTAGACGAAGGCAGTACGTCCCCCGTCACTTGAAGTACTGCTTTACCCGGCATGTGTGTCTCTTTCAATTTCACTCCCGGAGGGTGCCCCATGTACGGTAGGCGGGGGCAGGGCGTGTTTACTCCACATCACGTGCGATCACGCGGAAGGCGGCGTGAGCCTCTTTCATTTTCACTGCGGGGGCTGGACGCCGCCCGTTGTACGATTGATCGCCCTCCTACACCCTGGTGTACCGACGATGACAAAGTGTATATCCGGGCGTGCGAACAGGAATACGAAGGTTTCGACACGATGGACATCGATGGCGGGCTGGAAGATCCCTACGATTCCACAGGCTGGGCAGATTGGGACAGTGGAGAAGAGTCATTGTCCGATGCGCCCGACAGCGAAGGTTGGTGCAGGCACTACCACACGTCGTCGGGCGATACTGATAACGTACTTGTGCTTGAAAGTTGAAATACCTTTATTAGCCAGCACGATTTCCGCGACATAGGTGTTCATTTGGGTCGGCATTTCGCAACTAAGTTAGACACAGTGCAATAATGGGTGGTCAGGTGGTGGCCAGGTGGGTAGGCACGTACGAGGACAGGAATCCCTTGGAGGTCACATGACCAAGGTCGGTACGACTTGAAGTAGTTCTTCATAGCCATCATCATGCCCTCGGTACGAGGGACGCGGTTTCCTCTGTATGAGGGCGGTGCCCAAACTGCCGTGTTCCCCTTATTCCGCGGCAGGTGAAAAAGGCGATGAAAGGGAAAGCCACGGTCCGGTCAGCCTCGAGACTGGCTTCACGTTCCTTGAGAAAGACAGCGCAGAAGACACGTGGGACTCGGTTGTGCGCAGAGTCGAGAGCGAGCTTCATCGCCAGGGTTTCAAGGGCAAAACAACGCCGGTCAGGGGCAAAAAGGTGCGTGAGCGTCTCTTGTTGCACATTTTTCGTCGTTGGCAGTAGAAGAGCACGAAGACAGCGGGCCATGGTTGCGTGCACAGGAAAGGTCAACACGTCCGATTGAACAGGTCGCAGGTCCAACGAGTCGGTGTAGCAGGATCGAGATACGGTGTTCCGCCCACGGAAGTTCTAGGAAGAAGAGGAACGCCGGGGTCAGGACGCAATGGACACGGAAGGTGCGAGCCCAAACATATTCCCCTGTGCTTGGCTGTATTCACTCTCCAACACGTTTTTTGTTTTTGGCTTGTGTGAAAATGTGCCGGTGACTCCTTTGGTATCTCCGGGTGACACTGCAGGGCACTACCTACATGTGCTTGCGAATCTGCGCGCAAGACCCTCTTCTTGTTACTTCCCTAGTGATCTCCACCCCAACAGTGTCATGCTCGATATTCTCTTCGCTTGCGTTCCAGGTCGGGTGCAACTTCCAAGTTTGCGTTTCTTGGAATACGAAGGACCCCCCAACCATCCAAAAGGTGACGGCATTGATTGACCTACAACCGCGCTACCTAGTGGCCTTAGGTGCAAATCATTAGTGTCGATTGCTTAACCTTGTCCTCGACGTTGGTGCCGCACAAGGGGTAAAGGACAGACTCAACCATCATCCGGGTGATACATTTTGTTTTTTTCGGGAATGATAAAAATCAAACAGTGTCACCGTCGAGGTGGCCCATTCTCCATATAACGTTACTTCTACAATGCGTTTTGTGCTACTTCTGGCGTCTGTTCAGGTCAACCTTGAACACCACGCCGACTGTGAGATGCAACACGTTGCGAAGAAGCACAAGGATGACAGCGTGGTACCGCTCGAAGAATTGGAAAAATGGGCGGATGACATCAAAAGCATGACCTTAGGCGGTGTCCGACCATTCACGATGTACCGGTGCATTGGGGAGAACATCAAGCCCCGCAAGCTCGGCACGCGGGGTGTGCGAAAGGTGATTTTGTTGGGGGCGGTGGTGGTGTACTGGTTCATTCCTCTGTGTCCTCGCCTGCTTGTAGTTGGAACTTGCTACGTCGTGTCATCAATCGTAGTGGTTGAACGTGTCCATCCAATTCCGTTTCACATGTCCTTGCGACTGACTAGGCGCAGACGGATCGTGACCCAACTTTTTGCAGTGTGTCGTGCGGCTCGAGGCCTTCCCATGCATCCCTCGGACGTACCCCTTGTTCGATACTGCTCTTTATTCCATGTCAGGTGAGGAACATGTCAGACAAGGTATCACGTGGGCGATGGGCGTCGAAGACGGACGCTCTTGAACTCGTGGCGGATCTGGAAAGGGGACCAGCGACGGTGAAATGGGAATCCGACGCCAACCACGTCTTGCGGTCTATCATGTGGGCATCACCAGAACAAATCATGCTCGCGAGAACATATGGCGGTATTGTCATCCAAGACAACACATGCCTTATTAACAGGTGCGTTGGTCAGTGAGAGTAGTGAAAATTGCGTGTATCACCTCGCTCAGCATTCGGCGGTATCATTTGGTGAACATAACCCGTTGCCAATTGACGCAGGTACGACTTCAAGCTCTGCTTGTTCGTGGGTGTCGACTCGGAGAACAAGACGGGTATTTTCGCGCAAGGTTTACTGAGCAACGAGCAGATATCATCGTTTGACTTTGCGAACAGATTCCTCCTCGAAATTCGCGGGGGCACCCAAAGGTGAGCGAATAAGGTCGTGACTAGAAGTCGTCTCCGTGAAAAATAGTTCGCGTTGTAGTCCGAATATAGAACGAAATAGTGCCATGCATGTCTTCTCGCCTTAACAGGCCGTTAGTAGTCATCACCTGCTGCCCACCCCCCCCACCCCCCACCCCCCACAGGTCATCATTACAGACGCCGACGCTGCCATGACGAGTTCGGTTGCTGAACTTATGCCCCACACCAAGCATCTGTACAGCTCGTGGCATATCTCCAAGAATTTGAAGAGAAAGTGCGGGGGAGAGGTATTTGCCGATGTGATCAGGCGGTATACGGCGGCGTCATTCGCGACATCGATGAAGGTGGGTCACTAACGATACCGCGTGTATTGACGTAGGTACAAACTTCTGTGTTCGAGGTTCCACTTGCCACTTACTTGACACCTTCCGGACCCCGTCCGCAGGCATTCGAACGCATTTGGAATAATCTGAAGGAGGTTGTGGAGGGCACACCCTGCGAGGAGTACATCAACGGCTACCTATTCGAGTGAGTGGACTTTGATATATTTTGGACGAGCTCGTCCAATTGTGAAAGCATGCTATTTCTTCTTCCGCAACACCCGATACCGCACTTGTTTCTCCAGCCAACGTAAGCACTGGGCACGCTGCTGTCATCCGACGACCATGACCCTGGGCATGACAGCCTCGCAGCGTGTGGAGGGCAGTTTCAGCGTTATCAAGAACGGTGGTGCCGTCAGGAAGAACTCCACCTTTGGCGCAGTAAGGAAAAGGGTGGAAACTGTTGCTGAGGATCTCGCGCTGGCATCAAGAATGTGGGTGTCCAGGGGGGTAAAAGCGCGTGTTGCCTTGTATCATATTTTCATACTGATCCATTGTATTGGCATGTACGGACTCTTGCGTGGTGTTTCGCATACTGTTGAGCCAGCTTCTTTCACCATCACCAGCATCACTGCCGTGCGCTGTTTGTCTCCGTGCAGGCTAAGCACCAAGGCGGGCTCCCTCCGATTTGCCCACATGGAGGACGACGTGAAGAAAGCCATCGAACCCGTCATGAAAGAATACGAGAAAGCAGGAGCCAGCACCTACGCTCGACGGGTAAGCGCCGCGATAGCATCTCTAATATATGAACTTGACGATAGCTTCAAAAAGGCAGGCTAGTGTACCTGCCCACCGAGAGTCCATAACCGTTTCGTTCGGTTTCGTGTCGTCCTTTTTCCCGACGCCGACCAGGAAATCATGGCCGAGATGGTTGCAAGTGACTCGTATGACACCACCGTCCTAGTGAAGGGACGAGAGTCAAAACGGTTCCTCGAAGACCTGGCTGCACAGCCATCCAACAATGATGGAAACGGAGATGTATGCTGTCAGGTACCCGCTGATGTCTTCGACGGGAAAAAACATCCTGACACGTCCATGTTTGGTACCACGTGTTTGCAATCATTTTATCGGCTTGTTGCCCACGTCGACATATATATGGGGGATGCCGTTGTCAAAGTAGTATACAAACGGCGCAAGGTCGGCCACCTCGTAGTCATAGGTCCAGACGGCTTTCAGCTGTGTGCGTGTTTGCAGCTCATGAGGCGGGGGCTGCAGTGTAGGCATGTCCTTGCCGCACTTGTCACAGAGTTGGATCGCGCTTCCGAGTTCAAGGGTGAATTCATCCACCCTCGGTGGCGTCCTAACAGTGTAGACACGTGGAGCCTAGATAAGGTAGAGCTAGGTTCGTTTGACGAGGAAGGGAGGACGTCGTACAAGGGAAGGTTTCAAGACCCGCCGCTTCATTCTTCGAAGAGTAAAAGGCAGACTAGAGTAAAGAATTTCGACGAGTTGGGAAGGGGCGGCAAGAGGATCAAGACCGAAAGTCCCTAGCAGATGTAAAGGGATCCTATATCATTTCTTATGGATCTGCAGACTAGTTTGTGGGATCCGCGGTGTCTTTGAATTTCGACGCGGGTAGTGGGTTGGTTTTGGGTGTTGGATGTACTGTAAGCGTGTGGCTTTTGTCCTTTCATTGACATTGGGATGACCGGACATGACATTTTTTTCTCCGATAAAATGAGTGCGTCGGGTGGCGTGGCTTGTGGTGCGGCTGTAAGTTTCATTGCCCCTGTGTATTGTCTTTCGAGCGTAGGGAAAAATAAATGGCAGGGCAGCAGACAGGCACCACCAGACAGTCAAGGTTTTGTGTGTGGGTGGTGACTAACACGGGAGATGACACGACCAGCTGCTACTG
>CACKRE030001482.1:314526-336762 GCA_902602495.3 Ectocarpus sp. CCAP 1310/34 | reverse complement strand
CAGGCGCACGGTTCCGCGTACTACCGGGTAGTACGCGGAACCATGCGCGGTAGTTCGTGGAACCATGCGCCTGGTGAACAAAGCTTTCATCCGGTAGTACGCGGAACCATGCGCCTGGTGAACAAAGCTCTCATCCGGTAGTACGCGGAACCACGCGCCTGGTGAACAAAGCTCTCATCCATGTACACAATGACTGCGACCCCAGCGTCCTCGGCCCTCTTCGCGAGGTCCATCTTAACAAGGAAGAGGCGGATGCGGTTTTTCCTCTACTCGTTCAACGGGGGTATTTTGATCCTACCCCTACGGCGCTTGAAGCCAAGGCGCTGCAGCAACCCTCCCACGGCACGATTCGACATCTCTAATCCGAACGAACACTCCAAGTAATCCTTGACGGTACGGCGGAAGACCTGACGTCCCGCCTCGTGCTCGCCCTTGATGAACTCGCGCAGTCCATCCTCTTGCTCCTTGGTGATGACACGTCGCCCGTCGTCGACGCTGGTGGCCTTGCCTCGCCCCTTCCCGTTGGTCTCGTACAACTCCTGCTTGTCATACCAGAGTGTGCGAACCGCCAGGACCTTGTCCGTACCGATCCTCAAGGTCTTCGCGACCTGATAAAGATGGGTCATCCACACAGAGGGAGGGTGGGAAAAAGTTTGTAAGAATACAGCAGTGTATTGCGTTGCAGTGTATTGCGTTGGTGTACGAAAGCCGGTGTTAAAGGGACGGCGGAGTGTAGACAACGTGCAGCGCACGCGAGGAGAATGGTGGTACCATGCACTTACATTCCTTTACATTCAGCGGTACAAAGCGCTGCTGTAACTGCTGTGTGNCTCGTACAACTCCTGCTTGTCATACCAGAGTGTGCGAACCGCCAGGACTTGTCCGTACCGATCCTCAAGGTCTTCGCGACCTGACAAAGATGGGTCATCCACACAGAGGGAGGGTGGGAAAAAGTTTGTAAGAATACAGCAGTGTATTGCGTTGCAGTGTATTGCGTTGGTGTACGAAAGCCGGTGTTAAAGGGACGGCAGAGTGTAGACAACGTACAGCGCACGCGAGGAGAATGGTGGTGCCATGCACATACATTCCTTTACATTCAGCGGTACAAAGCGCTGTAACTGCTGTACTGATACACTGCTGTACAGCTGGCAGCATACCGATATACATACCACTCAAGTATTGTACAGCAGTAATGGGCATCAGTACAGCAGTGCAAGCAATGCGAAGATATGGGCCGGCAGCGGTACTGGCATGATGTCAAGCACTGTTGTTGCTTGTACAAAAATCTTGGGTGGGATGTATGTAAATGCATATAGACTATACATTTGTACCAAAAAAGTACATTGTGCTGTAAAAACGTAACAACGACATGCGTCTTTATACTGGTATTTGTACGCAACAGCCATATTTCTTGGCTCTCACCTGCTCCTTTGCGTGGTTCTCAGAGCTGCCTCCTTTCACCAGGTCGAAGTACAGCATGAGAATGATCCGCGACTGCTGCAGGGTGGTGAGCTCGCCAGTCTCGGGCCTCAGTGATTGCACAGAGTCCTCGACAAACTTCAGCGCGAGAGGGGGAAGCTTGGAAGTCGCCGCTTCAGCAGCCTTGCTGACACGATCCTGCTCTCGCTGTTCACGCTGCTGTTGAAGCACGTCTGACCTCGCGATGTCCCGCGCGAGCTTCTCCCGATCCCTGGCCACTGACGCCTCCATGGCCTTCACGTCTTCTTCCTTGGCCGCGAGAGCTGCTTCGGCAGCGGCGGTGGCCGCCTCTCTCTTCTCCATATCATCCAGGAGCTTGTTAATAGCCTTTGCATTTCTCGCGGCCGCAGCGTTGACCCCCTTGATCGCTTTAGGTGGACGGCCACTGGTGCCGCCTGTCGGTACCCTTCTACCACGCTTGGTCATGGTGGGTGCTGGATTGGCCAGGTGCCTGGCGTGGACGGCGAGTTGCTCTGCAACGGCCGGCTCAAATTCAATCTTGTTTTTGGCGTTGTACGCGCCATGTTGAGTAGTTGGCGTCAGGTTCTATTTTAGAACCTAATTCTCCCGAACCGCAACAAGTATGCCCGCTTGAAAATTGCTGCCATGAAGTGCCTCCTTTTGGCGCCGTTCACTTCGTGCTGTGACTGTTCGATGGGCATGAAACCAGCGCCATTCGATAGCTGATGTAACAGGCTTTCTGTTGAACCCACCCAGTGTGTGTGTTGCTCAATTATTGCGTGCAAAAGTTGCAAAAGAGTGTGTTTTTCTATCAACTTCGCGGGAGAGAGCATTTTGACAGAACTTTTTTTTTTGAGACAACGGGAAGTGCCCAATTTGGTCTTGATTTTTGTGTTCCACCGTAATAGTCACATTTTTTGCCCGGGGTCGATCGCCTGTACCCTGGTTAGGGACCTTTTCCTTAGTTGTTTCCTTTTCTTCCTTATGTTTGGATAGAAAAAATAAATCGCGCATAATAGGAGGAATTTTTCTGGTGTCCAGTTAGACGACAGTTAAGTTTGAGAAAGGTGTACCCCCTTTGGGGAAGTTAGCTTGTGACAACGGAAGGCGTCCGCGTCGGTTGGACCAGTACGGACATTAGAAGGTACTGAGCGGAGACCGGAGCGGTTTTATAATACGAAGAACAACAACAACAACAACAACAACAACAACAACATCAACAACCCTCGCCGTCACGCGTTATCTCGTTACACGACACAAACGGCACGACAGGGGATTTTGGAGTCTTCTGCTTACTCTTCACTACGAACGTAATAGTAGTAATGTCTTTCTTCGTGTGACGCCTAATAGTAGTAGCGCCTTTCTTCTTGTGACGTCATCGTACCCAGCAAGCACACATAAGGCACTTGCAGAAAAATCAATATTGGGGAAGCAGCCGTGGGCACACGGCAATTTATTGTTTCATGTTCGTTCATGCTTGTGACGACTTTTGAATTCGCCGACACCCACAGCATCCTCACAAAGTGGGTCACTCGGTAGTGGAGCGGGTGAATCTTCTCTTTCCTCGCGCCTGTTGCTGCTTCGAGCATGTAAAATCGACGAGAGTAGTATCGATCGAGCCGACTGCGTTGATTCGTGGGTTGGAGTGAACTCGGAAGTTCAGGTAAGGTTTCTTGCACCATACTGACTGGTGGTACCGAATACATGGGTCCACGGCCAATGTAAAGACAACAACAACAATGTAGTCTACTTCCTTCAGCACGGTGCTACAATATATATGCAGTCATCGGTCCCTTGTGGCTCGAAAACCATGCGTCACCCCCCACCATCATCTGTTCGGGGCACTATGTAAGTGCAAGAGGAATGATCGGCGGCGGCATTGTTGTTGTGGACAGCTTGCGACAGATGATGATGTTGTGCTCTGCCTTGCAGGACCGGATCACCGCCTACTCTTATCTTATCTTCCAATCAAACACTACGACACGACCCGACCGACATCGCACCTAGAGGTTCCGCGGGATTTCATTCAACACAGAGACTACGACAGCGCGAAACTGCATTCAGGAGTACTAGAAACAACGCACTTCCTACAGCATGACCGGCAACGCGCGCGAATATCCCTACGCGTCCTGTCCATGTTTGTTTGCAGGCATTCAACCAAAGGCCTGGTCGTTTAGCTTACCTCCCGGCGCCAACGTACTACACTTGATGCAGTGTTGACCGCATCAACAATCATATTATCCACCTACTGCGTAAGGATTTGTGCGCTTTGCGGACTACTGCATGGAATCAACGGTGGAGAGAAACCGGAGTCTTCCTAGTTCTTCTACGGTATCTGGGCCACGTCCTCGATGTAGACGCCTCCGCAGCGAGAGTCCGTGAAGGTGATGACCTTGAAGTCCGGGTTCACCTCCGCGATCTTCTTGAGCCACTCCATGCACGCGCCGCAGGGCTTGAGGGGGTTGGAACACAGAGTTTCTGGCGGCACGTGCGCAACGATGCTGCTTCTGCTCGTCCTCGAATGGCGATGGTGATTGCTGCCGCCGCCGCCACCCTGGTCGTTGCTGTACATTCCACCACCACTATCTCCCCTACCGCCGCCGCCGCCGCCGCCGCCGCCGCCGCTATCTGTGAGGGGGCTTTTATCCCAACCGCCGGCGGCGATGCCGCCGCTACCAACACCTCGCTTCGGCGTCGATGCGATACTCCGGACGACTTTTGTCTTCCTCCGAACCTGAGACGATTACAACAACACAGTTAAGGGTGTCAATCGGGCAGATTATGGAGCCAAAAATGTAATTGGTCTATTCAGCGATTTTGGGGGGGGGCACACGGATTGGGTTTTTTTTCGGCTCTTGAGAGTGCCCGCCTATTATACTGATTAAAAAATACATCATTCAGTTTGTTTGTGCAGGTAGTTCTGCGCCCAGGCAGCAGCGTGGCTCTTCATACGTTACACACACCTGGACACAGGTCCAATAGAGGCGACTGCAAGCTCAGTTTTCTCTTAAGTTAAAGGGCTGACGAACAACACCAATAAACATGTTTTTTTTAGCTCTTTGCTCCACGCCCAAGGCGACCTTTGCTCCTCTCGAAAAAGCGAGCTTACAGCCCTCTACCTTGGGTTTACAGCTATACCACACAACAAACCGCATCCAAATCGCATCAGCCAACCACGAGATCTACATGTCTGGAAACGGCCCCTCCAGTGGGGATGCAGCGGCCACACCAGCAGTCTCTCCCAAAAAAAAAAATCGAGGTCCGCGCCGTTCGGCAGCAGGAGGCGCGCTGCGCGAAAGCTGAATCAAAGCAAAACGAAGTTTGAAGAGAGGACGGGGCAGTGTGGTTGCCGCGTCAGCAGAAGATAACACGCGGCGCGCTATCGAACGCGGCAGCCTCACCGTTGTAGAGAGAAGNCAACAAACCGCATCCAAATCGCATCAGCCAACCACGAGATCTACATGTCTGGAAACGGCCCCTCCAGTGGGGATGCAGCGGCCACACCAGCAGTCTCTCCCAAAAAAAAAAATCGAGGTCCGCGCCGTTCGGCAGCAGGAGGCGCGCTGCGCGAAAGCTGAATCAAAGCAAAACGAAGTTTGAAGAGAGGACGGGGCAGTGTGGTTGCCGCGTCAGCAGAAGATAACACGCGGCGCGCTATCGAACGCGGCAGCCTCACCGTTGTAGAGAGAAGGCTGGAGGAAACGAAGGAGGAGTTGGTCAAAAGTAAGAAAATTGTGGAAGAGAGCCAGGCTCAACCTCGCTGCCGCCGCCGCCGCCGCCGCCGCCGCCGCTGCTGCTGCTGCTGTTTTTTTCAGCAGCAGCAGCGGCGGCGGCAGGTGTCTGCGTGGCTTCACCGCCCGGCTGCTGCTCGGGTGTGTCATGAGGCATGTGTTCTAGAGTGGGACCGTGCAAAGGTGTTGTGTTGTGTCCCACAGCAATGCACATCAGAGCACACACACGAGCGGCGCCCTCGCGCGTGCGCGTCAGGTGTTTTTAGGGAGCTTTCGGACCGTTCCGTGCAATTTTATTGGTCAGTCGATTTCCATCAGGAAGATCCGAGGTCACTTTTTCAAATTTTTCCTATAGGAAATTTGCTGCTTTGACACCCCTAACAGTGGGTTCGAGACCAAGTAGGAAGAGGGTTGTGAGGGAGAAGCGAGGTATTGGTGCGAGGGCTACGTGAAATCACTCTGAGACGGATGGTGGCGGGGTGGGGCGGGGGGGGGGGGTGTACTCATAGTCGTGCATGCCGTAGTCGTTAGACCATTGACCTCGCATCCCTACAAAGCCGGGACGGAGCATGCCGGGTTCTCACCGGACCAGGCTCTCACATCACCAAGCGCGAAGCGCCGTGAGATATTCGGCGAGTCGCATGAAGGGTGCGCTGCATCCTGCTAAGGGTGTTCGGCATCTTGTGCTTACTTCCTTGCGTACGGATGACAGCTGCGTATGACTTAATTTATTTTCTGGTGCTTTCACTTCCAGAGACAGTTGTAAGCACTGTGTAACTGCCTCGAGGGTGCTTGACCATTTTAACACAACGTGGTGCGATCATCCCCCTTGCGCGGAGTGAGGGTTCTCCACCCCGCACAACATGATCTACTCGACCACCATTATGGTTACCGCCAAAAAAAAAAACGGAGGTAAAAAAAAAAAAAGGTAACCTGGTTGCCGAGTTCACGAAGTGAATCGGCTTGTTTTACAACGTCGTTGCCAAGCGACGAAAACCCAACCCCGATGGTAAACACCTTGGGGGCGGGGTGGGGCGGGGGGCAAGCGTTACGCAAATCTTCTCTTGGGTAAGATGAGTGCCTCACACACAAACTATCTACTCTCACCTTCCTCCTGGAAAGCTCTTCTTCCGCACCACCGCAGGGGGGGGGCTGTCGGTGCTCCCCTCCCGCTGCCCTGCTCAGGTCCAAGCTCTGCGATCGAGACACTTGGCTCCGCGCCGCCGGTGACCTTCCCTGATCTGCCCCCCCGCCCTCAGCGGCACCGCAACACCCCCCACCCCCCTCGCCGAGGCCGCCGCCGCCACCCGAGAGGCTCCTCAACACATCTTCGGTTGCGACTCGACCACCAGCGGCGAGGAGTTCGTCCGTGCAGGATTCCGACCGGACACGGGGGTTCGCCGGAGGACTGGGGTCAACAACCTCTTGCTGCTGCTGCTGCTGCTGCCGACTGTCGATCACGTTGTTGTTGCTGTTGCTCTCGGGGTTGGTGCCGTCCAAGCTCGGCCGCAAAAAAACAGGCCTTTCGGGTGGTCCTTCCGCGGCTACCGCTGCCGCTGCTTCGAGTGCTGCTGCTGCTGCTGCTGGCGTACCCGCCGGCGAAGCACTTGTCTCGGACGCCACTGCGAATAGTGCCTTCCTCGCAAAGCAGGTTTGTTTGTCGAGGGCAGCCCGATGACGAATGGGCGGGGACAGGGGATCAAGATTAAGGGCCGCGGGTGCGATAAATTCACCAAGAAGGGGGGAGGGTAGAAGTGACCCCCACGAAAAGATCGGAAACGGGGCCGACACCTTCGATCAGCGGGGTACCAGTAACACCGCCTTGTCCATCGGCTCACGTGCCCCCACCTCGCCAACCCCTACCATAGCCGACAAGACAAACAAACAAGTGCGACGACGTTGTCCGAACGAACGTCACCAACAAACGGTGGCAAAACAACAACACCGGAAAAAACCTCCCTTGATCGAACGCAGGAGAAAAAACACGGACCTGGCGAACCCCCTCCAGCCGTTCCTTGTCCTCCGCCCCCCCCCCCGTCTCCGTCCGCAACAACGCGGTCTTAGGGGACACCTTCATCGCCGGCGTCAGGGAAAGCGGCGACGGTGCGCACGACGTTGTTACGGAAGACCCCACTGCTGACCCCAATCCGGCGGCCCCTAGCCGCCCGCTCTGCCCGCCGCCACTATCGACAGCCTTGATACCATGCAACGAAGCGCCTTCTTTTCTTCCATCCATGACAACAGCAGCCGCGGCGGTGGCGGTAGAGGCGGTAGATCCGCCCAGGTGGGCCACGGACAGCACGGCAACCGCCTTGATGTCTCTCCGGAGGAGGCTCAGGTCGGACGTGAGGGCGGAGCCGATCACGTTACGCTCGGCGCACAGCGATCCCGTGGGCATTGAAACCTTGTGTTTTTTTTTTTTGTGTGTGTGTGTATTCCCCGGCACGAACGAATAATGATGTTTTTTTACGCGTGCACGGCGTGTCGCGGGGGGGGGATGCGGCGGAAGTCGGAGAGTGAGGGGCGTACAGGCTTCAGACCTTTTTTTTTTCCCGTCACTTTTGTTCAGCGCTCACGGTACATACAATGGGTCCGCCGCGCAGGAGCCCCGAACCATGGTCACAATCAGCAGAATTACCGCTCAAATTTTGTCTCTGTCAGAACGACACTGCTGTGGCTGCAACGAACGAAGGCCGTGGTCGACGTCAAGCAACAGAAGGAGCGCGGAGCGGGAAGAGAACCGGGGTGGCTTCCTGGCGACGGTCGTCGACAATATGATGCCTACAGTATCATTTTTGAACTCGCCTCCATGTTTGTTCCGCGGAAGAGCTGGGGCTGGCCTCCTTTCTTCTGCACAAGGAGAACCGCAAGAACAGGCTTCTTCGTCTTCCTCAGCCAGAATGTCGCCAGGTCGTCTCTAGCGTCGCCACCAACCACGGCTTTTTTAACGCCGCCCACAGCAGCAGCAAGCACGTAGACACAGAAGGAGACACAGAAGTAGACCCCATTGAACACGAGAGCGCTGCATCAGTAACACGGCGACTACAGACCCTAGCCTTGACAACAAGAAACATGGATAGCATATATGACAAGATATTGGGTATCACAGATATCACCAGGAAAATACACGCACCACGGTGGAGAGAAGAGGCAACAAAAGAAACGCCATCACCCATCGAGCTCGGTCAGGCTGAGCGGTGTGAACTTGGCACTTTAGTCTCGTAGAATGTCTCTTCTAGCTCTATGTTGGTGGATTCACATCTCTCCAGCTTCAAAACCTCGCAAATTTTGGAGTGAACAGCGAAAAGTGCCCTCGGCACCCAACCAAAAGGGGGAAGGGGCCGCAGCTCAACCCCTCTTGCGTGAAAATCCATAATACGTGCGGAGAAAATAATTAAGATGGCACGCATTTACCTTCCCCGTTTGCATCCCCCGCTGGTGCGTCGAACGCCTACCGAGAGGTGTAGGCTTTCCGCTCACGACAGAGGGGACCAGACCAGATGCAAGAAACAGCAACAACAACAGCAACAAAACACCCACACATACCTCCCGACAGAGGGAACACACATCGCCGCCTGCTGCTTGGTAACAAACTCTCATCTCACGCTCTCTCCGTCCGCAGGGAGAACAACTGTTGTTGTCGGCGAGCGGAACAGAACACGCCTCCTACAATAACATACATGCGCGTTGCCCGCGACAGGGAGGGAGGACGCGGAGGAGAATGAGCGGTACCTCCACGGGGGGGTGCCGCAAGAACCCGTTCCAGGTCGTCCCTGAGGCGTTGCATCTCGGCGATGATCAGGGCCGTCGGAGCGTCCACTTCCGAGACCGGCATCGGGGGCTGCATGTCGATGTCCTCGAAGGTGTGCACCTGGACAAACAATGAACGAAAAAAAATAGCGGGTCACGTGGAAATATGGGGTGGGTTCTCGTCGCCATCAGCCAATCGGTGTGGATCATCCCTGTGCTACGACCACACACGGTGATGGGCTAGCCCGATGTAGGACTGCTGGCGTGCGCCCTGTGTGGGCACGAATGCCTCGCAAGGCCGTAAGCGTCGCAGGTTGAACTTCTGAGGAGACCGAGGGAGCTGGACGGGCGTGGGACGAGGTGCAACCCTACCGTCGAGCGATTTTTGTCCGAAGGGAAAAACCGTTGTTGAGCACCTACACACACTGTATCACGGCACTGCAACATAGCTTTGCTGAATGTGGGGCCTGCCGACACAGCAGCTCCATTTCTGTTTCATGAGTCCACAAAATTTCGCTTCCTCAGCACCACTTTCACAGCCGGTATTCAACGGAGAACAACAGACCCCGTGGCAATGTTGCTAGTTCCTCTTTGGGGCCCCAAAAACGCTGAACAACGACAGCGTGTTCGTTGCGGCGGACGGACTGCCGCACAAGGCAACCCCAGGGACGATACGCGATACGATACACACACCCGCAAACAAAGGTGAACATAGCGTGCAAGATGTCCCTGTTCGACGGTGGCACACGAAGAGAGATGGCACCTTCAGGGGGTGTCCCCGTACACCCTACATTGGAAACCCCCTGGCGGTGAAAGAAGCATCACATCCTTGCGCCAGGCCTCGGAGGTAAGATCCCTCGGATGTCGTCGTCCCCCGCAGAAGATGCAAAAGAAGAACATTCTCGTGCGACAAGATGATCTTGTGGGACAATAAAAAGAAACACGGAACCGTTGGGGGATCGGGATCGTAAAACAGTACAACACGGACTCGCCTCCACGTCGTCCTCGCAGATAGCCTTCTCGTGCCAGAAGGTTTTCAGCTCCCAGATGTGGATGAAGGAGGGCTTGAAGTGCCGGAGGGCGGCGTTGATGGAGGAAATGCGCGCCGGCGAACCGTCCGCGAAGCTCATGGTGATGTGCATCATGTCCTTTCGCGAACGGAGGAGGCGTAGGAACCGGAGATGCAGCAATGAAGAGCAGGAGGGGCGGCATGAGAGAGACAGGTAGACAGACAGAGACAGTGACAGAGACAGAGACAGACAGACAGACGGACAGACAGACCGAGAGAGAGAGAGAGAGAGAGAGCGAGAGCGAGCGAGAGAGGGTCAAGAACAGAGGAGAAGACAGCAGCACGAGCAACAAGTACGGCAGCAAGAGCAGCATGACAAGCAATGCTACAACAGCAGAACCACCAAACCTGCCAATCCTCTCCGTATTTCTCCGCCATTTGGCTGCGCTCGGCGTTGAGCAGGGGCAACAGCTCCGTCTTCACGAAGCGGATGTTGTCGTCATACCTGATCCAATTCAAGAACAACATCACCCGAGAGCTTGGCATGAACGGAACACACACGTTGTTTAGACAAGGCAGAGAGGCACACGAAACGCGGCCGTTTCGAGGATGACTCAAACCGCTGATATGTAAGCTTACGCGGTGAGAGGTAAACGATCCTACCGCTGGAAGTTTAGCTCACGAAAGGACAAACAACAACAACAACAAAAACAGCAACAGCAACAGCAACAGCAGCAACAGCAGCAGCATTTAGACACCTGAAAATATTCGTGTCGGAGTGCACTCGTACGACGCGAACGCTGGGGAAGTGCCTCTTCAAGAACGCCTCCATCAGGACCGCTGTCACCTGTGCCCGTGATGTCGTAACGAAACCGAGATAATTAAGCGCGCCATCACACGAGATAGAGAAACAAACGCGTAGAGATGGTCACGAGGGGAACAGACATCACTTCTCGTTCAAGCTGTCACCATCTCGTGGATTTTAGCCACATTTAGTGTTATCTGTGCCACACTGTGCCCCTTCCCTAGCGGCACAAGGGGCATCGCCTGGAAAGGAAAAAGGGCATGACAAGAACGGGTTCGAAAACTAAGCAACAGCACACGGCTTGATTGCAACCGGGAGCACACTCCATGCGGCCTTCAGCCCTACTACTACTCACGGATGACTTCGGGGCAAGCGATCGCTTTGGAAGGCGGTAGACAGCAGTGACAGCACTCGGAGGAGGAGAAGAGGGTGCGAAGGAACCACCCGTGCGGCAACGTGGGAGGAAGGCGCGAGTCGGCGCGGGTAGGGCACGGACCACCCGGAGCAACAAGACACCAAGAGGCGGATGATGCGCAACGGAAATAAGCTCACGGGACAAAAAGAGCAAGTACCATCGCTGTTCGCCAGGCTACAGTGAACGGCGGCCGCGAGACGCCGACAAGTCAGGAAACGTTTGGTCGGGCGTGAAACGTGGCAGAAACAAGACGGCGCAACCTTGCTCGTTTTCTGACCTCGGTAGAGTTGTCCTCCAGGCGGTGCTCCTCGTTGCGGGGCTGTCCCACCCCGCTAACGAGCAGCACCGTCTTGGACGAATCCACGTCGTCCCCGCTCCCGGCCAGCAGCTCCATCCACTTGGGCATGAGGACGGATAGCAGCGGGAAGTACACCCCGCTGATGAACGCTTCCCCTTCGCCTTTCCCCCCCACGCCGCCGCCGCCGCCGCCGCCGCTGCCGCCGCCGCCGCATCCCCCGTCCCCACTCCCGTCTTCCTTCAGCTGCTGCAGCTGGGGCTGCTGCTGCCGCAGCAGCTGCCTTCGTCCGGGATCTTGCACGGGGAGTAATCTACCGGTTCCACCGCCACCGCCGCTACCGCCGGCGCCGGCGCTGCCGCCGCCACTGCCGACCAGGAACAGCCCAGAAGAATCCCTCCTGTTGAGGACCTTGCGCAGGAGGTTCGAGGAGCTCCGGCGGCCGGCGGCGGGCGCGAGGCGGTCTAGGTCCTCGCTGCGGACGCGGTAGCCGGCCAGGTCGAAGATCGGTATCGGCGTGTCGTCCAGGTCGAACCCGACGGATACGCTGCGAAGAAAAGGCGCCAAGCGGCGAGGTGTCGTGAGCGGCGCTACGAGAGACGGTGACAGGGCGCAAAAAAAAAAAACCAGAGAGCCCCGAGAAAACATCTCGTTCGTCATCAATTGGTGGTTGTGTTGCTTGAGTGTTGTTTGAACCGTATTGTCCATCGCTTGGAACTGGGGGCGGCGTCCGAGAGAAGTAACCAACCGCGACTGGGTTGACGCATGCATGACCCCTGAGCAAACGCCGTCCCGTCTGCCCCTCAAGCTGTAACACACCTGCAAGGCTTACCAGCAAACTCCAAACCCGCACCTCCTTGCGCGTATCGAAAAGAGCTCCAAGAAAAAGGCGGCACCGCGGCATTTTATTCCCTTCTGATCTTGAAACCAGGCTTGGGGTGGGAGAACGTGTTCAGGAGAGGGGGGCGCAATCCGTTCGCCTATACCCCGTGAAATATATTCCGCTGTAGCGTTTTCGGTCGCAACACCTCTATACACATACTCTTATGTTTTCCTCTCCTTGTCGTTACTCCTCCACCGCCGTTCTTTCCCGTTTTTCTCACCTCTCTCGTGGAGCAGAGGACGGCCCGGACCTTAAACTGGGCTCCCCTCGGCGGTACACCGGGCACACGGCCGGCGGCGGCTCGCTCCCGCCCGCCGCCCGCATGTCCTGCAGCTTGTGCAGGATAAGTTCGCTCGATCGCTTGAAGAGGCTGAACTTCGGCCGTGCGAGCGCCGTGTCGGCCTGTCGCGGACACGCACGCAGCAGTTTTTCCGTTCGTGTCCCGCGAGTGAATTCGGCCGGACGTTGAAGCAACAGATCGTATGTGGCAGTGCAAGGGTTTCGGCAGGCATGTGCCCGCCGCCAACCTCGACGATTCGAGCGAGCCCCCCATGTACCGTGAAGCCGGTCGCCAAAACGCGCGCTTGCGGAGAGCGTGGTGCATGTGCGCGCTGATAGGAAGGGAAGTGTCGAGATGTAGTTGGGCTTGGTGATATGCAAAGTCGTTGGATGTTGTTGAAGACATTAGAAAAGGGAGTGTTATGTTTTGAAGGTGTGACTGTTCCAGCGTCCGCCTACGGCGGGGTGGCCCACTTGGCCCCAAGATTTCGTAGTCGGAAAATTCCGTTCAGAGAGGAGGAGTCCAAAATCTTCAACACTGCTGAAGATGAGTACGGGATGAGAGCAAGCGCTGAGAGCGGGCAGCGGGGGCGGGAGTAGTGAGATCGAGAGCGGCGATCGCACATGGAACTGTAAATATTGGCGACTTAGACCACGCCACCCACGCACGGAAAGATAGTCCTGCGGACTTTCATTTGGTACGCATGGTTGCAGGTTAACGGATTAGCGGAATGCCACACGCATTCCAACGAAGCACAACAGGAGGATATCCAGGGTATGGACCGCAACACCTTTTCACGTATTTGGTTTCTTGCGTGGGGCGAGAAAAACAGAAACTTACACTTGGAAACTTTGAAATGTATTCATGTAGAGTATATAAGAAATAGTCTAATTTGTAATGTCGAATTGCTTTATGCAAACTTGAAGTCCCATCCAACACTTTTCCATCATCGCTGAGGGAGGCTCCGTTCGCAGCGGTGACCACGGCGGAGGCGGGGGCGGCAGCAGCAGCAGCAGCAGCAGCAGCAGGAGGAACAAGCGCCGGCTACGCCGGCAGCAGCACCAACACGGTGCTGTTGTTGGGAAAATGTGGGGTTTACCCTTAGACTCTAGGGAGATATCAGCGGCGGCCGCCCTCCGCGTGCCAATCCAAATATTGGATCACTAACAAACGATAGCATGTTTAGTGGTTGTTTCTATCGTCGCAGGGAATGCAGAATGCAGGCGACGGCGCATGCTGCGCTAAAAAGTCCAAATTATTGTGTGCAGCTCACCGCATCGATGACGTTGCTCATGGCCTCTTCCCCGGTCGGAGGCCGTCGAGGCATCGCGGCGGCAGCCTCCCGCGTCCTCCTGAGCGACAGAACCATATCCTTGTGCGAGATGTTGTGCACCAGGATTTCCAGCCGCCGGCCCGCCGAACCCTCCGCAACCGAAGAAGTCCGCCCGCCTGCAGCAGCACCACCGCCGGGCGGTGTGCTCGCTTCCACCACCCCCACGACCTTTCCATTTCCCTCCTCAGTCGACCCGAGTGCAGGCGCCGCGGGGGAACTCTCCGTGTTGGCGCCCTCTCGGGTAACCGCCGCATGTGGACTATGGTAGCACCCTTTCGCGTGCCGCCGTGACCGACCCCGCTCCATGCCCGCAAGCACGGCGGCGAGCGTGACGATCGACAAGGCTAGCACCACCACCGCTCCGGCAAGCTGCTGCTGCGGCTGCTGTGACATGTTCGCTGAAAGACCGTACAGAACAACAGCAGTGTGTGTGTAATATTTCGTGCGAGGTCTCGCTGGCTTTACGAATCTGCGACTTGCTGTTCCGAATTGGCTAGTCAACTGATCGATATCGTTACTCCTGAGAGACCGGTGGCAGGCTAATCAGAACCCCGAAGACAAACTCAAACGGCCTGCTTCAGCTCATGGCCCTATCACTCTCGTGAGCACCGTGTTCGGTAATTCCCGAGCAGAGTGGGCGAGGGACGCAGCACAGCTGCAGAGAGACAGAGAGAGCGAGCGTCTCTCGCTGATTCACGGTGCCCCGTCCTCCTGGCTGTGTGTCCCCTCGGCCCGTCTTCACAGTCCCGTCCATCACGGTCACACACGCCATCCACCGGACTCCAGACTCTCCCTTACCCCGGGTGCTCTTCACCCCCTCCGTCTGCCCCAACCGCTGCCGGTATTTCATCACGAGGGACGTAGCATAAGAGACAGGGACAGAGACGTCCCAAGAGACTCTGGGAGAAAAGGAGCAATAGAGGGGACGAGTCTGCTGCCGAGGAAGAAAGTGTGCCCAAAAAGCGAGGTCGGCATGGATACGGAAGGGCAAGGTCGCACGTCGGCGACACCCACGTCTGCAACAGCGACGGAACCCAAAGAGGAGGAGGTCAAGGCTGCTGTTGTATCGGGGGAGGTCTGCGAGAGCATCAAGAAGGGCATGCGGATAATCAGCGACATAGAGAAGACGCGCGCGGACGGCATGGTATTTAAATTTGAGCTGGATCTTATGTATGCGGTAAGAAAGCGGCAGGGGCAGGGAGAGGGCGAGAGTGACACAAGAGAAAGCGAGAGAACCCACGGCCCAACCTCGTAGTAATTGCACGGCAGCTCTGTAGCTGCACGAACACCAGCTTTTTTTTTGTAGATGCAACCCAATCCCACACACAAATCACGCAACATGTATATCATCATGCATGGCGGTCGTCGTTGCCCGTGGCGCCTGCTCTGTGCCGGCTTCCGCAAGCCGCGCAGAGGCGCCGCCTGTCAATGTACTGCACTCCAGCCGAACGGCAGTAGCCGCCAAGTTCCATGTTCCGTTGCAGTCTACGTTTGCTGTACTTGCAGAAACCTTCCAAAGACCCATAAATTTTCGAAGCCGGTCGAAAGGAATCAACCTGAGCAACCGCGGCGTGAGCCTAAGCAGTATCTACAGCAAGCAGCAGTAGTCTACACGAGCGCATCTACAGCAGTACATGGATAGTGTAGCCATAAGAACTAAGCAGGCGTATCAACACATCTAACCTACAGGGAGACCAAGAAGGTTCATCTTACCATGTTTCACGTGCACCCGTCATCTTCAAATACGTATGACCAATGTGTGATGCGGGTCAAATCGAAAGCTTGTGTCTGTCGGCCTCAATGCATAGTCCGTTTTGGAGTCTATCAGCCAATCGCGTAAAATACTTTAATAGTCACAGTCCAATGTAGCATTATGCACAGCAATTCCTCGCACGCCTTTTCCTTTTAGCTGAAATCGTCAAATCGTCGGAATGTCGACGCGACCGGCACAGCACACAATCCCGCCAACACTTGCTACTATCCGAACCCCCCAGCTGGCTGCCCAACCGCGCCACACTTATCTCGATTCCATCTCCTTCCGGCTTCTTTCGTTTTTTGCTCAGCTGGCAGGAGAGAAGGCCACCGCACGCGCTCCGCCGGGGCTATGCTTGGCGAATTGTCAACGCGCTGCGTGCAACAAGACGGAGGAGCCCACGGGGCGTCCGTTTTGCTGCTGTTCCAAGTGCGGCGCCAAGTACTGCAGCCGGGAGTGTCAGGTGACTACTCACACCTTCTCCGTATCCTAGATACCCCCAATCTACCACCGGTCCCCCGCCCCCGAGCCCTGGCCTCGCGGTGACCGCACTTTTGGTTTGCCACTACTGCTACGGCTCTAGACTAGTGCTGACACTGGTGGACTCATCCCGCTTGAGTCGCGGGTCGGGAATCCCAGCTTGCTACAAGCAGCATCTATCTCTTTATGTATGAGATTCCGGCGAAGACAAAAAAAAAATGTCCGTTCAAATATACCCTCGCGTACTTTGACAATGGCGTCACTATATCGCGGCACTCTCGATTCGCTTCCTTTTCTTTCGGTACTGCACGGGGTAAAAAATGTCGCGAAAGGTGAGCGACTGGAAGAAGGATCATAAGGCCATGTGCGGCCAGCTGAAGGAAATGCGAGGCGGGGACGCGGGGGGTGGCCGGGCGCCGCTCGACAGAGAGGGCGTGGTGGCGAGGGTTCTCGGGCGGGTGCGGCTCTACCTGTGCCCGTTCGCGGTGTGCCACGGGGAGGCGCTCGGTAGAGGCTTCATTTTCGTACAGGTGAAACAATCGATGACGTCGTATTTGTCTTAATTCTTTCTTTTTTTTCTCCTTGGGTTGAAAACGAACTGCTACAGTACAGTACAGTCCCACTGCCTCCCACTGACACGTCAAGGTCAAAGAGGCACATTGTACACACATCATACATATGGAAATTAAGCTTACTTGTACACTTTTCGAATTTCTGCGACGATTTTACGCATATCTACTGCTGCGCGACCGCACAACCGTTGTGTTCCGGGATTTTGAGTATAGGATTCTGTATGCAGCACGTAGACAGGATATAATTTCTTCCAGAAGGAGCGGGAAGATGTAATTTCTTCCAGAAGGAGCGGGAAGATGTAACTCCCCGATGGAAGGATGAATCAGGGGACAGTATCCAGTAGCCCCTGCTTGAAGGAGCCGATCCTTCCCCACCGGTGTCGTTCCTACCTGTAGACAGGACAACAACTGCACTGCTGCTCCACACCAGCCACTGCATACAGAAGATTTCTTCATAATGGGTCGTCCAGATTGCACACGCCCCTTAGTTATGTTCCACTTGGCGTTATCGGCATGTGGGCTTGCGCTTTCTGGCGCTATTTTTCGTGTCTACGTGGTGTAAGTTGCTGGTTTTTGAACGAGCTGCTGCCCTTCCTTGCTCGTCAGCCACAGCTCTTGCACGTTGGTTCGTTTGCTTGGTACCTGTCTTAACTGTGGGTCGGTCCGTCAGACAATCCTTCGGCAAGCCCTGCGCCTTCTGAGAGTTTGGGTTTCATCTGTGCCTTTTGCTCATGTAGCGCAAGGGATGCAACAGGAATGGCCCCCAGCTCGTTTTTCTCGCCCCAAGGTGCTTCCGCGACAGAGTCGCTTGCGGAAGCCAGCCGTTTGTCTGAGCTTGGCGTTTTGAGCAAGCAGGAGAGGTTCGCCTCTGCGGCTTCGACCGACCGGCGCTATCCCCTCGGGTGCTGTCCTAAACTGCCGGCACCCACCCCGGAACCCTCGGTTTCCGCTGCAGTACAGTAGTACCTTCGGGTGCGCTTTGCTTGCCTCGACAACCTCGATTTTCCCGCCCGCGGGAATCGCCGTTGACTCTGATTTTCCTCTCATCTTGCAGCACCCCCTGCTGAGCCTGCTGCTCTTGGTCTTGACCGTGCTGCTAAGCCCGCGGTGTCGCGTTCTTTGTCTCGTAGCTCTACTGTTGCTATTGCAGTACGGTGCATTTCGATTGCTCAGTACAGGTGATTCCCCCCTTTACATCTCGTAGTTGTGGTACCCAAGCGGCTGCACGCGACGGCAGGAACCACGAACGCCGTGCCTCTGCCCCTTTAACGGTAGTTTGGATTATGCCTGCAGTTTCGACTGCTTCCCGTGCTCGCACACCGGCTTCTCTGCCGGTAGTTTGGACTATGCTAGCGATTCCCACTGCTCGTCGTGTCCGCGCAGCGGCCCCCGTGCCTGCAACTTCGACTGCCGCCCACACAGCAGGTCTCCATGCCAGCAGCTTCGTCTCTGCCCGCATCCGTCACTGCTGTACGGGTTCGCGCCACGTCTCCCGTGCCTGCAGTTTCGACTGCCAACCCCCAATGCTAGTTGCTGCTTCAGCTCCTCGAGCTGTAATCTCGGTTACCACGGCAGAGCCCTCTGCTGTTCCACCTGCTGTTTCGTTTACCACGATGCCCCTACCCCCCCCCCCATGCCTTCCTCTTTGCACGAACGCGCAGCCACTGCCAACCGCTTGTCTTGTCTTGAAGCAGCCGAGCTTCGCAACCGCGACCTCCTTGACTTCATCACTCGTTCAACCATGGTCGCCACCGACGCCCGCGGTCAAGCCGGAGTCGTCACTAGCAGCTGGAGGGGCTCTTCCATCTCCGGAGCTGCGTGCCTCGACCACCGGCGACGACGTCTCGCGGTCCAAGGCCATCCCCCGCCCGCCGAACCTCACCCGTTCTCCTGGCGCCTGTCCCGTGAACTTGTACGGCCTCCACCGCCAAGGTTTCGACCCCCCACGCCGCTTCGGCGGCGCCTGCCCCTGCGGTCCCTCCGCTGCAACCCCTACAATGCCCCCGGTGTTTCAGTTTTCCGTTCCTATGGGCTGGTATGACCTGTTCCGAGCAGGAGTACGGGGAGTCCGGCGAGGCGGTCGCCGTCGACTTCCTCGCATGACTCCCGGCGACCCTTCTTGGAGCAGACGTACTCCTTCTCGGAACAGGTCATACCAGCCCATAGGAACGGAAAACTGAAACACCGGGGGCATTGTAGGGGTTGCAGCGGAGGGACCGCAGGGGCAGGCGCCGCCGAAGCGGCGTGGGGGGTCGAAACCTTGGCGGTAAAGGCCGTACAAGTTCACGGGACAGGCGCCAGGAGAACGGGTGAGGTTCGGCGGGCGGGGGATGGCCTTGGACCGCGAGACGTCGTCGCCGGTGGTCGAGGCACGCAGCTCCGGGAGATAGAGGAGCCCCTCCAGTGCTAATGACGACTCCTGCTTGACCGTGGGCGTCATGGCGACCATGGTTGAACGCGCGATGAGGTCGAGGAGGTGGCGGTTGCGAAGCTCGGCTGCTTCAAGACGAGGGAAGGCGTTGGCAGTGGCTGCGCGTTCGCGCGAAGAGGAAAGCACGGGAGGGGGTAGGGGCATCGTGGTAGGCGAAACAGCAGGTGGAACAGCTGAGGGCGCTGCGTTGGTAAAGAGGGAAAGGGGAGCACGTGCTGTGATACATGTATTGGTAGGTCATACAGCCCACCGACACGATCCATTCCTACTTCGTCTTGCCGAAGCAGACACCGAATCCAGTGCTGGAGCTGGAGTACCTGCGACCCGTCAACAGCAACGGGCGCAGGCTTGACCGCAGCATCATCCTCCACTTTCTGAGCATGGGAGAGTTCGTGGACGCCGTTCTGCAGGACGACTTTGAACTCGGGGTGAGTGAAGCCGTTGTCCTGCGTGTTTTGCCCCCCCTTTTCCGATGGCTTGGTTGTCGCCGTTGCTATCGTTGTTGGTGTTGGTGGTGGTCGTGGTTGAAGTCGTGCTGCTGCGTGTAGTCTGCTTCCACCGCCACCAAAGCGTTGCCGCGCCTCCTCCTTCCTCCTTGCCTCTGTCGGGGAGGCTGCCTCTTTCCGCCCTGCGTACCTCACCAATATCCGCCAAGCAACTGGCGAGAATCAATGGTATTTTTTTGTGTGTCTTACGGCTGGCCCCAGTCGAGAGGTCGGACGTTTTTGTTTGGCGACGTGTCCTATTGAGTGAATAGCAGCAACAATACGCAGCTAGCCACATATTATGCTTGCTTATTCCGCAGCAATCAATCCTCCGGGTGCCATCCCCGTTTGGGACTGCGCCTCCCTGGGAAGGCGCGTCTCTCGTTTCGAAGCTTTGACAAAAAAGTATGCGATGGAATGTTTGACGATGAGAATGAATATGCCATGAATGTTTAATCTATCTTAGGTGATTAGAAGTCCCCTTGAGGCCGCCGTGGAGTCTTACGACACCAAGGCCGAGATGGTGGTGCTGTTTAGGGCCCGCTGCGGCTACATGGCGGTCGTGGTCGTGCCGCTCGTGCCGGGGTGGGCCGTGTGCCGCCAGCTGGGGCTGGAGTACAAGGATAAGGACGCGCTGCAGCTCAATCTCGACGACACAGATTGATTAATGGTACACAGTCGTTATTGTCTCTTGACGCAACAAACACAATAAATCAGATCGCCGGGGTAACAGGCACATTGCGCTTGCATGTGTATGCATCCGGCTTGGGTGCGCGGCGGGGGGCGGGGCACCGAGGAGGAGGTGTACACTCTGGTGTGGTGTCGAGGGCAAGCGTCCGGCCGTGGGATTCCGACTGCCCTTATCGGTCGACATGCCAGATATCTGACGTCGTTGCACCAGCGGCGGCCGGTGACGCTCCTTTCATTCTCCTTGTCATCGCGAGAGCCTGGGGTTCGGGGCGGGGGAACCAGTAGCGGTGGTGCCGCTCCCTGAAATGTTAGTAGGTAGCCCTCTTTTTTGAAGTATCGTGGTTTGCCTTTTTCACGAGGGTAGAGGCCCGCGCGGTTCCGGTGGCGTGGTGTGTTGCCGTTGGAAGGTGTCCAGCATCTATTTTGTTGCGCGCAGTTTGTGTGTTGTCGTCTTTCCCATTTGGTTGAATGTTCTTTTCCCTCTTATGTTTCGTGACGACGCAGGATCTTTTTGTGCCTCCCCTTCCAACGGAGGATAGACAGCTGTTGCAAAGAGCAATTCCATCGAAAAAGGGCGACCTAGTAGATTCCTTCGACCACCACCTCCACCCCGAAGCGGTGCTCGTTATCAGATGTGTCCTTCCTTCGTGTTGTCGCCTGTGGCCCCCGGGGGAGATTGTCATGCCCACGATTGATTGCATCACATGGTCCTGGCGCATGTTCACCGTCGCACTTGATTGAATTGAGAACCCAAAACGAGCACACTGCGGCGTGCCCTCCATGGAGACTGCGTGCGAAGAGGCGGGATTCTTCCTTTTGCCTGCTAACGCCCCCCCGTTCATTTGAAAGAAAGTCGCTCACCGCTGCGGTCATGACTCTCACGGCGGCAGGGGGTGCGTAAAGAATTCAGGGGGGGGGGGGATGCACGCCTATGCTGTCCATCCAAAGCGACGGATCTGTCCGTCGCTTCACGGGGAACGCAATAGACGGGAGAGCCTCACACAAACCGCGGACCAGGTGCACGTGGTTGAGGACGGGGGCTGCCGCTTTGTCATTTTTTCTGGCGGGCAAAACCATTGCGCGTACGCGTCGAGCCGCAAAGTGACATATCCAGTGGTCACAGGGAATTGTCACAGCACAAAAAACGGCAAAAACGAAGACAGCCGAAGGGACACGGTGCCTCCTTGCTAAGAAGTAGTCCGCATAGTGACGGGCGGTGGCATGTTGAGACTGGGCTAGTATATCCTCGCTGTACAGCTGCTGGTTCCGTACATCTCAACAACAGCGAACGGCCGTCAGCTATGTGCTACGAAACACTGGGGCACGTGAGCCTGTCCGTTAAGTCCCCACTGAATTGTCTCTCGTCTTCTCTCTCTCTCTCTCTCGCTGATGCACCAGGGTGTCACCGTAGCACATGGAAGACATCCGCCCATCGTCGCTGTTGGGAACTGAGCAGCGACACTAACAGCGGAATGCCTCTGATGCGCGATGTTGAGGGGCGGCGGGGGTGACCGGCGCCCACCACGCGTGGCAGCCGAGAGGGGATAAAAGAGAAACATCCTAAACCACTACCCGAGTTCCTTCCGCAACATGCGGCGGAACTACATCGCGATACTTACAAAAACGAACCCAACACAAACGCCAACTCCAGAACGTAGTCACGGTTCGGAGCTCCTTGACCAATCCACCCAGCACCTTCTGTTTCTCTTTTCCATACGATATGAGCAAAACTGCCCTTACAATGACGCAACGGCATGGCCATGTATGCTCTCCACTAAAGTCATAGCGCATGCTTGCCATATTTCCTCCCCGCCCAACCCACGATACGCCCTCCGGCGAAAAGCGGGCACGCATGTAAACAAGTACCCATGCCCCCCCCCCCCC
>CACKRE030001482.1:303535-314395 GCA_902602495.3 Ectocarpus sp. CCAP 1310/34 | reverse complement strand
CCCCCCCCCCCCCTCGATCTTTCTCTCTACTTGGTGGAGTCTGGTGGCTTGCAGTGGAACGGGATGCGCTTCTGCTCCAGGAACTCGAGCACCTCCCCCGGGAGCTCGCCCACCACCTCGATCGCGTACATGCCAGGTCGACACTCGCCTATAGCAGTGTCGGTCAACCAACGAATTACCCCCGGCCATCATCAGTCGTTTGCGGCGAGAGGGGGTGACGGGAGATTTGGGAGGGGGGTGGTGGTAAAAAGATCGGCAAATTGTGCTGAAAACCAACGACCCCGCGCACTCTGGGGGACGGACAGACAGCACGCCCTCTATGGTTGTGTTGGTTGAAGGATAAGCGCGTGGTGTGTGACGAAACGCCGTACCCGACAAGCGAGGCCAACGGCTGGGGTCAAGTCAGTCTGCCGTCGCCGCCTACGCAACGGCGGAGAGGAACCACGTTTCACGTTCTACGAAAGACTGTTGTGTCATTGCCGCGTGTGCACCGGTTCGGACAGCAACCGCTCAAGGGCTGTGGTAATCTTTTGGGCGACCTCACGGTGGGGAAAACAACGATAATGAGAGCAACAACAACAGCAACAGCGACAGCAACAGCCGTACCGCGCGGCTAAGTCCTTCGTACGAAACAACAACGAAGGCGTCAATAATTCCACTCACTGATTCGTTGCCACTTTCCTACCCAGCTGGACTCAGGGTCCATCATCGCGATAAGCCTGCGACAGTCATCGCCGGGGTGATGGTGGGGATACACGACCAAGTGCAAACAACGGAGAAGACATGGGACGGGGCCGGCGGGGTGGGTGGCGGGTGGAGTGGTACAAAAACACAAGGCGACGAGATGGAAATTGAGAGTAATATACCAAGGACAGACAGAAACGGGCGCAACGCTCACAGTCGATGGGCCATGTCCGGTTTATGCCTTGTGCTTCGTCATCGAGCTTCTCCGTTGGTTTGAAATGCACAGCACAACTCGTGCTACTCGAGCTATCCGACCGAGCGCGTGCAGCGCGAAATATGCTTGTGACGGTCCATTGAAGCGGGAGGTAAACCAAGTCGTCGTCCGTACTACGGAATCGTCAACACCATGGAAGAAAAATCGTTGGTCACAGAAGCAGCTGCTCCCTTCGCATTTTGATGTATGCAGGTGTTGGAACACAATCACGGAAATACTAGACTGTGTCATGTGTTCACAACGTGGAGGCGTTCTCCTTCTCACCCCGAAAAGTACGTGGTTGTGCAATCCTGAACGCGGGCCTGGTCGCTCTCCATCTGAAGGAACGGGCAGTTCTCGCACCCGTGGTTCACGAACTGCACAAAGCAAGCAAGCGAGCGGTGGGTGAAGAGAGGTACAGTCAATCCTCCAGCAGCAGCAGCAGCAGCAGCGGCGGCGGCAAGGACATATACATACGGCGGGGCAGGGGTGGGAGAGGCGATGGATAGATGGCCCAAGGTCACACGTTCGAACGAATCCCGAGTGGCCACAATAATCCGATCCAACGATGCGCCAAGTGCTTCAGTCCGTGGTGTAGAATAGGGTATGCGGACCCCGTCGTACTGCCTCTGGTTTGGGTGCACAGGTTCAAGATTAGAGGGGAGCGGAGACTCTGCAGTCTTCGCGTCAAAACAGATTACACATGGAGGTGATTCTTCGATATTCCAATCCACCTCCGAGCGTGCAGACGTGCCCCAAAAACGCTAGCACTCATCCCGCTTACGAATTTCGGAAACCGTGAATGACGCGGTATACCACCCCCCCTCCATCTCCGACCCGTCTGCCTGTCTGGTTGGCACCCATTCCACGACGAGGAGTGTTCATACCAGCCCGAATTGCAGGAAAGTGTCGTCCGACGCCTCCATGGTCAGACCGTCTTCAGAAGTCGAAGGGGTCGGATTCGGGCGCCGATGCCTATCGATGCCGGGGGCTACACGCTACACGCGTACATAGACATGTACCTCTGCAGCAAGAAGGCCTGTACAAATAGTTGGTACACAAGTAGTGCATCAAAGTTCTCTTCCAAAGCACCCGATACGAGATAAAAGTGCAACGAAGGGACGAAATCGTTATTATTTTGTATCTACGGGTATGCATGGCACGCAACACACACAACCCAACACACACACACACTGACACACACACGACCTCCCTTGGCCAATTCGTGTGAGATCACTTCCACCACGCTACTGAGCGTGCGTGGTGGAAGGTAGTAGCAGCAGCAGCGGTAGACTGATGGATTGACGTGGAATCGCTTTGCACTGGAGCCTCCAGTCGCATCGGCAATGAGTGGTGTCATGAACCAAGATTTGGCACCACCATCACCCGTACCTGGACCTGCGCCACGATGCCCAACGGAAGTACGGTATTCATGTCCCCTCTGCATCAGCGAAGGATCAACGAACCTGACGGCGAGGAATCTGGCTACACACCAAAAACGTCAGCATAAAGGTCAAGGAAAGGAGCTACTACTCAGTTTGTCTCCTCCTGGATCCTTGCGCTCGAGCAGCCAGGCACCTGGTTACGCCGCATGTGGCACATGCGGCGACCTTTTCTCTCCGCGCACCAAGCATTGTTGCGAACCAGATACTACATTGTCTCCATCTCTCTCTGGGTCGTTGCAGCCACCGCAAGAGGATGATAACGACAGGCGGCAACTCCTATTACCGTGGGACCTCGACGACGTCAGCAGTGCCCTGGATCAGGTTCGACAAGATACTCTTGAAACGTCAATTTTTTCGACAGTCAAACACATCGATCCGCAACTGGCGAAAGTATTTTGCAAACACTTCCAACATGTCGTCATCCTCTTCGTGCAAGCACTTGGAGCTGTACACATAGATCAGCAGAAGTCAGATACCTCAGATCTGTCTCCTCTTGCAGCGGAAAGATATGAAGTAGCACGTGTTGAAAGACAACTCCAACTTGTCCGAGCAACAAAGTTGCTTCATCTTACCCCAGCATTGCATGGATCGACTGATGGAAGGATGAACAGGGTATCCCGATTTAACCGCTTTGCAAATGGTGATCTGAGTGAACCTATCGCCTGGCTCATGATGTACGAGAAGAATCGTCGACTTCAGTATTATGCGGATACTGAAGACAATCGCCAAAGAAGAGCCACAAGACTTGCGCACGAAAGCGGAGGCATCACTAAAGCTGCCAGTGCCTTAATTTCCCCAGCACCTTCACCGCGCAACAACGACACGCTGGAGCATCTTCGCAACCTACACCCTAACGAAGATCCTGACGATATTGCTACTGCGTGGGATTCCAGCATCAAAGCTGCGGGAGATCGTATAAAAACGCACAAGATTGACTCCGTCGCCGAAGCTGATGAACCATTCGAAATCAAGTTCATCAAGCAGACGGTAAAGAAAGCCAACCCTCAGAGTGCTCCGGGGCCTGATGGTCTTCGTTTTTCGTATCTCCAAGCTGGTGGGATGAGTGATTTTTTTACTGAAACCTTGGCGGACTTCAGCTTTAAAGTCTTCTACTACGGAGACGAGCTTCCGGATTTCTTTTGGAACCTCCACACCAGTGCCAACCTTTCAGCGCTGGGAGAGAAAAAACGGCCGATTGCAGTTGGAGGGGTTTTGCGTCGCATCATCAGCGGCAGCTTCTGCCGCCAGTACAAGGGAGGAATTGCGAACATCTTCGAAGCAGCAAATCAGTTCGGAGGTGGTGTTCCAGGAGGAGTTGAGATAGTGGCTTCCACAGCAGCCCTCAGCCACCAGCAAGGCAGCACCATTCTCTCCTTTGATGGGAAAAACGCTTACAACAGCATGCGCAGATCTTCCATCTTGCCAGCAGTGGCCACTCATACGCCACACTTGGTGAAGTACTTCGGGAACATCTACGCTCGAACCAAGGCGAAACTTCTGTTCAAAATGGAAGATGGTTCGATCGAGGTTGTTCTTTCACAGCGCGGAGTTCAACAAGGCTGCAATTTGGGAGGGTTTGGCTTCTGTGTAGGACTTCTTGATATCATGAAAGAGTTCAACAACAAGCCACCAGTGCCAGGAGTGAAACTCATCGGATACGTCGACGACCTCCAAGCACATCTTCCACCAGGTTTGGCTAGGAACATGCAGGCCATATCCACTGTAACGAATTGGATTCAGGAACGTCTCTCCCAAAAAGGCATTGAGCTCAGTCTCCCGAAATCCAAAGTGCTTTTCCCGGAAGGTCTTTGCATGTCCTCTTTGACAAACGACGAACAGCAACAATTGACGAAAATTGGTCTGTCAGTTGCTGAAGGTGGCATGCCAGTTGTCGGGATCCCAGTAGGAACAGAGGAGTTCCAGAGGAATTTCGTTTCCAAAATCGCCCGTGGTGACCCGGCGGAATTGATACTCCGCCTAGCAACGCTTGACGACCCTCAAGCCAGCTATCAACTGCTGCGTTTATCTGGTGTGCCACGTTTGTTCCATCTGCTGAGGACGATTGCACCGTCTATCACCAACTCTGCCGCAAAAATACATGACAACATGATGATGTGGGCAATGAGTAAGATCGTCCTTGGCAAGATGGCCGACAGCATGAGAATACCAACGGTCAAAGAGGTACGCGCAGACCCGACGAAGAGCGAGGAGGTAGATTTCTTCAAAGGGACAGCTCGGGCGCAGGTGCACCTACCCATGCGAGAAGGAGGACTAGGAATCACGAGCAATGTTCTCATTCGAGAATCGGCTTTTGTGGCAGGGCAAGCGCTGGTGTTCTCCAAGTCAGTGCAAGCATCGACAGGATACACAGTTGAGCAATGTCTACCCCGGCTTGCCCAGCTACCGACAGGATTGGCTCTGATTGACTCGCTGAAGAAGCTAGAGGAAATAATCACCAAAGACAAGCTTGAAAAAGCTGTTGGGCAGTCATGGGCTAAACTTGCCACAAGTGATGAGTTAACCCCCGCCCTCAAAGGAGTTTACTTGTTGGAAGCAGGGAAGGCGGGAAAACCCCGTGAAGATGGAAACCCTGACGTAGAACATCAACCACCGTCTACCTTCAGCCGAAATGAATTTGGTCAACACTACCAAGTCTTTGGAGCCCAAGCTCTCCTTTCGAAACCTCTTCATGCAGCAGTGCGTCACATGGTGGAGACAGACTTGCAGAAAGTAGTAGGCGAGGAAACGCCAAAGAAGAGGGCGTTGATCCGCTTGGAGGAAGCGAAAGGCAAGGGAGTTTTGTCGTGGTTGACAACGCAAGGGTTGTCAGCAGATGAAAGAATGCTGCCTGATCTATATCGAGAGTCAATCGGTCGTGTACTGGGGAGTCACGATCGAGCAGACTGCAACACAGGCAAACTTTGTGGTGCAGGTGCATTGTTACCATGCAAGGACCGCTTGAGCCGAGCCCACTCCCTCGTCTGCACCAAGACCGGCGCCTCAACCTTCCTCCATAACAGGATGGTTCGAGTGGTCCTCAAGACACTGCGCGAGTGCCATATGCCCATCGCCGTTGAGGATTCTTCCCCTTTTACCACAGGCACTGGTAGGGGAAAGGGGCTATACAAGATGGATTTGGTAATCCCCCCAGGATTACACGCAGGAGAGAAGGAAGAGGACCTCTGCACCAAGTCCATTCTGATCGACGTAACAATCGTCAACCCATCAGCAGGTCGAAGCATCGACAAGTCGATCCTTAAGCCAGGATCAGCCCTCGAAGATCGAGCTGCAAGTAAGGCAAATCACTATGCGGGAACTTTCAACCCGTCTAGATCTACCCTCCTTACTGCTGCTTTTTCAACGAATGGTGGTCTTGGCAAAGGCACCAATCGACTCATCGTTGCTATCGCCAACCACTTGGCGCACGAAGCTTTTTGCCGGGAAAATTTTGACGACGAGAGGGCCTTAGTTCGCCTGAAAGCTTTTCATACTAACAGGATTCGGAGACGGTTTACCTTCGAGCTAGCTCGTTTTCTGTCGATGCGAACTCGCGATGTGTTCAAACGTCATGGGCTACTGATCGACCAACTTCCACCAGGGCCAATCGGTTGGGATCTCTGCGACAACGATAGTAGTGAGGGTAATTCTTTTGGGAGTGACGAAGACGAAGGAAAGGGAAAGGGGAGAAAGGAGGATGACGACGATGGAGCAGAAAAACATGGAGGAGTGGAAGAGAGCAAAGGGTTTGAGCCAGATGACCTTCCCCACAACAAGAAACGTAGGGCTAGGGAAGAACTGCCCAGAGATTCTTCTTGTCGAAATGAGGGTCAGAATGATGGTAGCAACAGCAAGGAGGACGTGAAAGTACTCCTAAACGAACTCGAGTACTAGGTAATAGACTTGGTAGACGCGTGCAGTTTTCGTCTGTTGCTGCTGTTTCTGTTTTTAATCCGAAGGATAGTTTAGCCTCCCCCATGCTGCCCCCTCACGGGGTCCCAGTTCATGGTAGATACAAGTGTTTTGTGTTTTCAACCGCACTAAGACTGACGTCTTT
The DNA here is from genome assembly GCA_902602495.3 of Ectocarpus sp. CCAP 1310/34. Lineage (NCBI taxonomy): Eukaryota > Phaeophyceae > Ectocarpales > Ectocarpaceae > Ectocarpus > Ectocarpus sp. CCAP 1310/34. Next base: position 307,959 of record CACKRE030001482.1, on the reverse strand, counting down.
TCATTGGTCAGCCGGTTAGCGCGGTCGATGCTAATAATAAAAAGACACTCACCTGGTCGTTGCCTTTGACAAGGGAACAGCGCTTGCAGGCCCGGAGCCCCTTCAGGCTCGTCGGGATTTCTGCCCCGGCAAACTCATCGAGCCCGTCCTCCTCCAGATCCAATCCATCGCCGTAATTGTTGTAACTCATGGCCCTACGTGTGTCTCTCCACTGCTTCCACTGTGAATATCACCAACGGCGCCGTACAGGGTGTACACAAGTCACAAACTGGACTGGAGTGAGTGGGGAGTTGTGTCTGCGGGTCTGCGGGTGCGGCATAACCTGGGGGTGACGGCAATGCTTATGGGTAGAAATGATACAATGTGCGGAACCCCCGGTGCCTGTTGGCGCAATCAGCAACTAGTCGCACAGGTACGCTCTTGTTGTAGCTGGCATCTCTGTCGTAGGCACACACACTAGCTGCTCTGGGATGCTTTCGAGCGCGAGATTTACTGGCATGAGATCTTCTTCAGGAATCGTGGCGCGTGTCTTGCGCGAAAAAGCCTCTCGTGGCCCGCCTGCCCGGGCTTCCCGCAGCACGTCGTTCCGTCGATCTCCAGCATCAACTTGGGTTGCAGCAGCACCGGCAGCCAACCAGACAGGGCAGCGGGATGTGGCCTCTGCCCAGGGATTGTTACGTGCAGTAGTAGGGGTGCCCCGACATGGTCAGAAACACGGAGAAGACGCCGGCGATAGCGTGTTGCGAATGTGGGGGGGCTTGCTCGCGGCGGCGGCCACGGTGGCTGCACAAGGGGCCGATGGGCCCGACACGAAGCAGGTGAGCAAATACGCATCGCCACAGCCTGCTGGTGTCTGACCTGCAGGCTGGCATAACCAGGCGCCTTCAGCACCAAAAGTGTGCGTGTGTGCCATGAAAACGTAGCATGCCGTGTTGGTTTTGAAGCATGTCAAGTTGGACACCTACAGTAGTGTCAGGTGCCCTTTGTTCCTGGCAGGCGGCAGGCGTATACTCGAGAAGTTCTTTCTTAGAGTCGCTCTTTTCGACTGTCATGTTGAGAAAAAAATTGAGGGAGCACGTGTAGCGCTCACGCGCGAGATGCACGTATGGCCAGGTGGAAAGAGTCGCACAACAAAAAATCTGTTTACTGTCGCACACAGCAGCGGCCGGGGCGTGTCTCCACCAGCGTAGCACGGAGACTACAGCAGTACCCACACATCCTTCTTTCAATCCAAGATAAGTAGAGTTGTGAATCGGAACGATGTACACGATATATATCGTCCGATATATATCGATATCGGTATCGAAAATTCGTGCCGATGTTCCGACCGATGTTTTCTTAGGGGCTCCGTGAATCAAATTTAGGGTATGCGCAGCAGTACGGAGCCCCTGTACGCCACACACACACAGCACAGCAGCGCAGAAACAGCAGACAACAGCACCATGTCCAGAACCAACCGGGAAGTAGACACAGGGAGAGACCGAAGGAGGGTACTGCTGAGGATACGCGACAATACATCAATCTTAATCTTTTTTTTTTTTTTCTACATTCCGTGCGATGTTTGCAGCTGAAGTCAAGCCCTTTTTGATGCCGCATTTGGGCCCATTTTGACGGGAAATGAAAGGAAAATGCACCAAATTTTCTGCCTCCGGCGGCGCCTCCGGCGAGGCCCCCTCACCAGCCGGGGGGGGCCGATGGGGGGGCTCGCTTCGCTCGCCCCCATCACGGCTCGCTGCGCTCGCCCGATATTTTCTCCGATATATCGCCGTAGGCGATATATCGGAGAAAATATCGTTATATCGGCTGCTGCGCAGCCGATGTAAAATATATCGTTTTTTCGTACCGATTCACAACTCTAAAGATAAGACAATCCATCCTACTGCTGCAAGTTCAAGAATGTCTTCCGCGTAACCCGTCGACTTGCTGCTTTGTCTGTGCGAGCCCAGCCTGGTCTAGCCAAGGCGTAGACAGAAAGTTGCCACCAGCTGACAAACGACAGCAGCGGCAGCAGCAGCAGACTACTCAGCAATATCGACAAGTTCGTAACAGCGAAGAAGGGGACAACATCAGCAATAATAGCGACGAAAACAATAAATCAAACAACCGACGACAAGGTCAATAACGGCGCCGTGGCGACCGCGACCTACCGATTCCCCCCCGTCTCGCCACTTCTTTCTCCCCGTAACAACATCATTAACGGAATATGCGCGACAAACGCTGTTTAGGCTGCCTCTGCCGCTGCTGCTGGGGGAACGATGAGACAACAATCACAACGAAAACAAGCACCCGTCGGAGAGCTGCCGGTCGGACGGCATGCGGTGGCGGATGCTGTGGAGAGCGCCTCGCCGTGGGTGGTAAACATCGTCTCGGGATCGGGAATGTCCGCGGGTAAGCACAGTGAGAGGCCCCCCTCCCTCCCCCGTGAGGGTGCCCTGCCGTTCATCGACTACTTCAGCACCTGAGATAGATGCTGTCGTAGTCCAAGTTGCGGTTCTAAAAGTACAAAAAGAAAGACTATTTACCTGTTCGACAGAGTATCACATTTGCAGTTTTGGTGGTCAGGGAAGTCGGAAATTGGTGGCATCGGGTATTGGTTCAGGATCCGTTATAAACAATGCGTTGGGGTCAAGATGACCCAGCATTTCTATCGAACAGCAGTGAAAGACGGCTCCACTTGTAGCGGGAACGGTACCAGGAGAACGCCCACGCTCAGCTCATAGGTGGAGTCATGAGTCCTGCGAGACCAAACGGGAACGATTTTGGGGTGCTCGTCTCCCCCGTCCCTCCCTTTCGGTACACGTCCGCTAGCATTACCTAATCGCGAAGTTGCGGCACAGGGTATTACCACAGCTGTGAGGGCGAAGCCGCTTGTTGCTGGTAGTCCTTGTCGTGTAGCGCCATCGCCTACTGGAGATTTGGTCAACCGTTGAGTGGTCCGAGGAAGATTTGATACATGCACTACTGTCCTGGTCAGCCGTTCAGCGTGGTTGATGCTTCGAAAGAAACAGACACACGAGACGCTCTCCCCCCCCTCCTCTCTCTCTCCCTGTCTCCTGTCAACACACGCACAAACATGGCACATGCTGCTGCTGTTGTTGCTGTACTAGCTGCACCTGCTGCTGCTCTTAGTCGTGGTCGTTTGTTGGCTTATCATCTATCCAGTTAACTCCTCCCCGGTATCCTTCACAAGACGTCAGAGAAACGAATCTTTCGTCGGTCGCAAAGCTGAACCAACATGAGGTACACAGATGATAGAAAGCTAAAATATCGGTGGCTTTTCGTTTCCGTTTCAACGTCAACTTTACCCTTCTGGCGTGGCGGTGGTGGTAGCAGTAGAGGCTGGCGGGTGGGACTCGGACGGCGTGCGCAACATGGGGTCAGGCTTCGTCATCTCCGGGGACGGTCTGGTGGTGACCAACGCCCACGTGGTGGAGAGGTTCGCGGACGGGGCGGTGGTCGTCACCCTCGACGGCGGGCAGAAACTGAAGGTACATGTGGAGTACGTGGTGTTGTACAACCCTCTCCTTGTGTGAGAATGTGCACGTAGGAGCGCTAGATTCGCAGGTTGAAGGTACATGGTGTACCATTTCCTTGTGAGGGTGTGCATGTAGGAGCGCTGAGGTCGCGGTACGTAGTACAAGTAGGGTGCTGATCGAAGAATAGTACCGCCGCCCGGTACGCCAGCAGTGACAGCGCCCTGCATCGAAATCGCGTGTGGCACGGATGGAATATGCTCTTCAAGTTGTCCCGCTTCTCTATGGATGTACGTAGGAGACGATTGCCGGAGCCTCTGGGCGGATCGTCTCACCCCCGCAATTGATTTTGTCTGGAGGAACGATTCAACTAGTGCTGCTGTGTCGTCGTCCAGATTGCACATCCCCACGCGCGCGGTATCCGGAGTTTATTTGGTGTACGCGTATCGGTCTCCTCCCTTCTGACGGGACCCCCGTTTGATCTCTCCGTTTGTGTTTTCCCCCGTCTCTCTCGTCGAGAAGGGAAAAGTGCAGGCGATGGACCGCAGGTTCGATCTCGCGCTGCTGAAGGTCGAGGTGCCCCCCGAGCACGAGCTGCCCGTGGCCAAGATAGGCCGCTCGGTGACGCTGAGGGCCGGGGAGTTTGTGGTGGCCATGGGGAGTCCGCAGGGCTTGTCGAAGTCGTGCACCCTGGGGATCGTGAGCGCTACCGCGCGGCGCAGGAGCGAGCTCGGTGAGAGGGGGGAGGCCACTAGAGGGAGAGAGGGAGGGAGGGAGGGAGGGAGAGGGAGAAAGAGATAAAATTATAGATTGTGAGAGAGAGGGAGACAGAGAGAGAAAGAGAGAGGATAGAGAGGGAGAAGATAGAAAGCAGAGAGAGAGAGAGAGAGAGAGAGAGAGACAGACAGACAGACAGACAGACAGACAGACAGACAGACAGACAGACAGACA
>CACKRE030001482.1:261506-275873 GCA_902602495.3 Ectocarpus sp. CCAP 1310/34 | reverse complement strand
CCCCCCCCCCCGCCGCCGCCGCCGCCGCCGCCACGATCAGAAGGACGAGCATCGCCAGCACTGCTTCGACGTGGCTTCTTTGTTTTTCCCCTCGCGGCCGGTTGCCGCTGCTGACGGGGCCGGCTCGGTCCGAGGCTGAACTCGTCATCCGAACGGGATCCACCCGAGGAAGACGAACCAGAATCCGCGGAGCCCCCGCTCCCGTCGCTCGAGGCGGCAGCGGCGCCGGAGCTCTCGCAGTCGCGGATGCCCGTCAGGGCGGCCTTTCTCAAGTCTTCCAGCCTCTGCGAGAGGCTCGCCAGCCGGAGCCAGACGCCCTCCCCGCCGCTGCCGTCGTGCCAGCTCCTCGCGAGCCTCCTCAGGCGGCGGTAGATGTTCTCGGCGACGTCCGACGTCTGCCTCACCTGGTCACGCCGGTCCAAGAGGTCCTGCAGGTCGGCTCTGAGGGAGGAGACTAAGGTGGCTGTGCTGCTGGCGCCGGGCGCGGTCGCCGACTCCACGCACCTGACGTGTTTAAGCGGTGGTATTTCGAGAGAAGAGGTACAGGCGTCGTTGTTGGGGCTCAAGCACAGACAGACGTGTGTTGCGTGCGAGAGGGAGGCACACGGCATAGACCAAGGAGGAGGACCGGGTGAGCGGGAAGCCGTGAGGTATCGACCAGGGCCCAAGGCGCGCCTTATTTGTTTCCATTCAAGAAAACATTACCCCGAGAAGGCAAGGCCCTAGGCAGGCGTTGAGTTGTATCAGTAGCCGACCAAGAACTAAACGCACGACGTTTTCCGTGCCGAACATATCCAGTCCAGCCTCGACACCAAAGCGCGGAGACGTTCTTCTGCCGGATTCTGTTACAAAATTAGCTCTTCTGTATCGAGCGGCCACCGAACAATGAGATAATAACACCGAAACAAAGAGCACACACCCAGAGCCACAACGTAAAAATTCGCACCCCATTTTGCTATATGTACTGCCTACCGCCCCGGAGCGAGTCTCACCGGCACGCCGCAGCAACGTCTTCCTCCAGCTTCGTCACGTCGCCCGTCTCCATCTGCTTCAGCAACTCCTCCAGCCTCGCCTGGAGCACGCCGGGGTCCTTGACCCCTCTCGTGGGATCCCGAATGTCCGGCGGGAGCTCGTCCTCGTCCCCCTCCGCCTGCAGGAACGCCCCCCCGACGCCCCCCTCCTCTCCACCGCCGCTGCCGCCCGATTCAGAGGAGACGCTCATCTCTCCCTCTCCCTCCTCCTCGCCCTGTTCCAGCCCCGACTCTTGGTCGGTAACACTGCCTCCTCCGACACTGCTGTCGCGTCCGCGGCTTCGTTGGCTACGACGATCACGAGGGCGAAGAGTCCCGCCGTGGCCGCGGACACCCGGCCGGACATACAGGAGGTCGATATCGGAGTTGTCGTCGTCGTCGTCGTCGTCGTACTGGCTTCCGGCATCGCTTCCGTCGGATCCATCCCCGAGCCTCCGACGATTGGGAACCCCGGCGTCGTCCGCTGTCCCTTCGTCGCTGTCGCTGCTGCTGAGGGCCAGTCGCAGACCGATTCGTCTTCGTTGCTGCGGCGCGGTAATCCCCCCCACACTGTCGCTGTCGCTACCGCTGCTACTACTATCTTGGTCGGCGCCTCCGCCTTCTCTCTCCTCCTCCTCCTCGTTGCTACCTGGAACGGGCTCCCCTTCCTCGTCCCAGTCTTGGGGCAGGTGCCGCCGTCGCGTTTGGCTATCCGCGTGCCCCCTCTCTCGGTCATCGACATCCCCGCCCTCCTCTTGCGACGCCTGTGAACGACCATTGTGACGCCGACGACGGCGACGACGGTTTTGGTCGCGCTCAGCACGCCGCCGCTCCTTTCCGAGGGAGCTCCCTCCCGGACCCCCATCTTCCTCGCTTCTCTCCATGAGGTACAAGCCTTGCTGCGTTGCCCGGGGTCGCGAGGTGAAGTACTCGCACTCCTGCTGGCAGTCCACGCGCAGGCTGCCGCAATGGACGCACCTACCAAACGTGGCTCGCTTCTCGTTCATGTCTAGGGTGGCCGGGCGCACGTACACGGGGTCGATGTTGCGCTCCCAGCCCCCCTCCACGACGTACCGGACGTCCACCAGACCGGTGGCCGGGTCGACCTTCACCACGCGCGCGGTACCTCCGAGCTTGTTCATCCCCGGCGCGGTGCGTCGCGCCACCTCGACCAGCTCCTTCTTTTGAGGCCGCCACACGTCTCGACTAGATGACGCCTGGAACTCTTCCTCCTCTCCAGAGTCTCGCCGATTTCTACTACTTCTGCCGCCGCCTCCACCGCCGCCGCCGCCGCCGTCCGCGGGGTCGTGATTGCCACTGTCGACAACACCACCGCGGTGCAACGTGCCGTTCGCAGCGGCGTCAGGTCCGTGGGAGGGGATCTCTCCGCCATGACTTCCTTGGGCATGCTCCGTCCAGATTGCCTCATCATCGTCATCACCCCCGCCGGAGTCTTTGTCGCACCGTTTCGAAAGCTGGGGCGGTGTTTGGTCTCCTTCTCTTCCTTCGGCCACGGCGGCGGCGGCGGCGGCGGCGGTGGCGCTCTCACCTGCTCCGCCCTGCACCGCCCCGCTACCGAAGGTATCTCCGTGGCTAACCTCGCGCCTTGGTAACCGATCGTCCTCCACATCCATACCCTGTCCCCCTTTCCCGGATTGAAGAGAACTACTGCTGTCGTCTACGGCGGCCTTCTTCAGTTCTACGCCACCCCCACCCCACACACGCGGCGGAACCCCCGATACCCCGCCACCAGCCCGCTTTCTCGGTGGGTCTGGTCTGGCTCCTTCCCTCTCCTTGGCCTCCTGGCTGCTTCCGGCGGGTCGGGGTCTCTTGAGAGGGTGGGCTCGCTCCCGCTCCCTTCGAAAGCCCGCCCTCGGGACCGCAGTCTCCGATTGCGGAGATCCCGACGGTGAGCCGCCGCCGCCGCGAAGGTACGACGGCAAGGACGACATGGACGCCTTCTTTGCGGCCGCCAGCGCCGCTTCCTCTGCCGCCGCGGCGGCGGCGGCAGACCGCCCCCCGCGGGACGGTGCCTGGCAAGTGCACTCGGACTCGAAGGAGTTGCACCTACCGCATCTGGAGGTCCCGCCTCTGCGCTTCGTGCTTCCCTGTTGCGGTGGTGGTCGGGGGATGTGGGATAGATACGCGGAGAAAATATCGGTACATGTAGTTGCGTTGACATCACCGGCGAAAAAAAACTTAGAGGGTGATTGTGCGAGCGTTCAGAGGAAGGAAATACAGCGTAGACAAGGAAGCGATTTCCGAAACTCTGTTTTGTCCCACCCGCCGGTGCAGGCACTAGAGGTGGTACCACTAAAAAACGCACGAACCTGCTGAATCTACAACAAAGCTAGCCTGGATAGAGAAAAACAATCTGCAGGAATTTGTCGTCTTGTCGAGTCGTGTGTCCCACTAGCGCCGTGAGACAGACAAGCACCACAATCGCACCAGTTTGATCTTCTCCACGAAGCAGGCGTCGACGCCGTACTCGACCCCGCCGACGTACTTGACATCGTAGAAATATTCCGGCAGCACGGCCAGCACGATGCCCTGCCCTCCCTCCTTGTTCTCCCCGCGACACCTGCCCGCACGAAACGGAACATGATAGCCTTGGGGGTGAGACATCGTCGAAAGGAACATAATCTAGGAAGGAGGGGGGACCCCGCTGGGATACTACGTGAGCGGTTCAAAAAGCATACCCAAACCCCGGCAGACACGCGCCGTCCCGCCGCAACCCACATCTGGTGGGAAAGAGTAGCGTGTGCCACGAGCGCAGCCGTTTCTGCCGCGCCAACATTCCAACAACCTTCGTAGAACTTCACTTCGCAGAGTGTGCAAGGCGCTGCTGCTGCTTCGCCGCCCTTCATGCGTCTGCTGAGGACGTTTTCCTCTCCACAGGGGCTATACACCCAATACCAAGAGGCGACGGGTAGAGCGAAAACCGTCGTATCTCCCGTACAGGACGCTATGTACTTGGTTGAGCAAATGCGACTTGTGCAAAGCTCCGGGTGCCCACGGGACACCGAGCACGTGCGGTATTTCCCACCGAATGCCTCAACGCTGCCACTCCTGCTGCTGCGGCATCGAAGCGGGCATTTTCTACAGTACTGTGCCCACGCAAGTCGCAGCCTCACCGTCTCGCCACTCTGACGGTGTCCCCGACTGCGAGACGCGTCAGCGTGCCGGCCTCCAGCTTCGACAGGTTCGAACGGATGAATAGCGGGTCGCCGTCCCGCAGGTAGCACTTCACCGCCGCCATCCTCGCTTTCGTCAGAACGAAATCTCTGTTTCCACGAGGTGGGTGCCTACCGCCGCTGCCGGCGCCGCCGCTGCTATTGGAATCGCTGCCGACACCGCCGGCGCCGGCACCACCGCCGGCGCCGGCGCCACCGCCTCTGCCGCTGCTGCTGCCGCCGGCGCCGTCATTTGAATAGCTATCGCCGCTGCCTCCGCCATCGGAATCGCCGTCGTCGCCGCCGCCGCCGCCGCCGCCGCTGCTGCTGCTGCTGCTGCTGCCGGCGCCGTCATCTGCACCAAGATCGCCGGCGCCATCGGAATCGCCATTGCCGCTGCGTTCGCCATCGGAGTCGTCATCGCCGCCGCCGCCGCCGCTGCTGCTGCTGCTGCCGGCGCCATCATCTGAACCAACATCGCCGAGCGGCCGCCGCCGCCGGCTGCCCCGATCCCCGACCACACCAGCTGCTAGTGTTGCCGCCGTCACGACCTGCCTTGTTCCTTCGGGTTGCTCCCCCCCGCAACTGCTTCCGCTGCTGCGGCCGCTGTCGTTTTCTGGTTCCGTCGAGCGCCCTTGCTCTTGGTGTGGCCGTACGTCGGTGGCTGTTGCCGGTGGAGAGGCGGCGGCGGTACCGCCGGGGGTGTCCGCAAGCGGTGCCGGCGTTGTTGGAGGACTTGCAACTCTTGTGGTGCTCCGTTGCTCCTTGACTGGAGTACCACCCCTGCCCTCGAGGGGTGACACTGCTCTCGCCGCACCCCCTTCTGCGTTCGGCGGTGGCTGTTGTTGCTGCGGCTGAGGTTCCTGCCTAACAAGCTGTGCTGCGACGACCGCCGTTGCCGGTGTCGGCTGGTGCTGCTCCTGTCCCAGCATGGGCTGTAGAGGAGCGGCAGTAATGCCGGTTGCTAGAACCACCCATCAAACCTTCACACACAATCTCCAGAATCTATTGTCCAAGATTAGAAGGTAGCCAACTCTGCGTTGCCGTTGTTGTCCGCCCTGCCAAGCTTGTCCCGCAGGAGCAGCGGGCTAACCGCTATCCACGCGGTCTTTGTGTCTGTTTGAAAGAAGTGCAACAGAAACTTTTTCCTGTGAAGTTGTTTCTCTAACTTTCAGTGCACCCACGTTGGAATGCGTCACGCGTGCAGCACGAGTACACGCTTGAGAGGCAATGGGAGAGAGGAAAGAGAGAGAGAGCGCGGCTACCTAAGAAGAGCAGGAGACGCGTGTGCTGCGAGATATGCCAGATGATATATTCAGATTTGATTTCAAACCGACGAAGCGGCTCCGTGAAATGATTCTCTTGTTTTCCGATATACCTACACACTTATGATGCATCCTTATGATGTCACCCCCGAGCGGTTTCTTTCGCATTTTCTTGTGCCCTCAAACCCACTTGACCGACACCCGCTTGACTGCTGTGGCTGAGAGAGAAAAAGAGAGAGGAATACATATTTAGCTCGCCCCGGAAACCAAGCAGAGGAGGAGAAAGTATGAGTACGAATCAGCTGCGTACGGGGAAGGTGGTTCGAGACGCTGTGGTGAAGCTCGCGAAGGGCTACGAGGGCCCGATCAAGGCAAGTTCTTACAATTACTACAACTACAATACAAATACAAGTCTGTGTGTATACTAGACAGAATTCTCAGCAGCAGTTTCGTTCCGCACAAAGTTCGTTAGGCGTTGGGCGTGGCTACATTCCACGAGGAGCAATCGCAGCGGGAACACCTTGCCCTACATAGTAGAAATAGCATCGAGCTGGTCGATGTCGAGCAAAATGACTTCGGTGTCTTCGGGTTTCGCACAGGGTGTTTTTTTGGTTTTCGTATCGCGGGACGAAGCCTTCAACCGCTTCAAACTTCCCACCTCGCCGTTATTCGTTGCTTCGCCGGCACAAACAACCACAGCAGCAGCAGCAGCAGCAGCAGCAGCAGCCCCTATTATCTCTTAGCCATTCCAATATCGAGACAATGAGGTAGCCACTCCCGGCCTACCTCTCATGCTCGACGAGGGCGTACATTGTCTCCGTGGGGGCGAAAAAAAAGTGCACCGGGTGTTGTTCTGAAAACGGCGGTGTTGCCTTGATTGGAGCGACGAGGGCCGGGGACAGAGATGGGTGCCATTGCGCCATTGCAAATACCCGAAGATTAAAATGAGCCACCGTTTCCAGCCGGTTTCCCTTCCGCACACTGCCAAGACTTCAGCACATCCGTTTCGACTGCGGTGGTTTTGTCTCGAACGGGTAGACATTGTGTATATGCCAATAATTATTGTCGGGACCAAATTCCGAACACCCCAAACCAAGCGGAGAGATGCATACGCACGCGGGCGATTGGTGTGCTACCTTACGTCCCACGTGTGGAACTTTCCGGCACCTACGTAAGACCTGCATGCCCAGCAGCATATTTTTCGCGAGCTGAACTCATGTAGTCTAGCTTTGTCTCTCGCTTTCACCCTGCGCGTGCCTAGAATCGGTCGTCACGCGTGTGAAACTGAACTTTCCGTCACACCTAATATAATAGGTGTAATAGGGTAGGACACGCGCCCAACAGCATGTTCTTGAAGCGAGCTGAAGTCACATTCGCTAGGTTCTTCGCGAGCTGAACCCATGTTGTCTAGGTTTGTCTCCCGCTTTCACCCGGTGCGTGGCTAGAATCGGTCAGCATGGTGCGTCCGCAAGCAACTTACCCCGGCCATGGATACAAGCACATCCCTTGCGACTGCTATGGTATTGCCTCGAACGGGTTAGTCTCTGCGAGGTTATGTGTTATAGTCTATACTTTTTACAAATAGCGCGGAGAGAGAGAGAGAGAGACAGACGCAAACCGCAAAATTCCGCACACCCCAAACCAAGCGGCCTATGAAAGAGATAGGTTGCTGTGTTCAACCGCGCATCGGGCGTTGCTGTGCGCGTGTTGTTGCCTGGCTCCTGCAGATAATTGCTCGAGCTTTGCTGTGTGCGTATTGCTGTGTGCTTTGTTGGGGTATGCATGGTGCTGCCTAATAGGGTCTGCGGCAATCCTCAAGCCTGCATAGGATTCATGTACAATCCTCCATCATCGTGTGCTGAATGGTATCCACGTCCTCCCTGTACGCAAATATTCCAACTTGTCAGCACGCGCGCTCATTGGTATACGGACAGCAGTATCGCGGATAAATTAGCCGGACATTTTTTTGTCTGGGATGGGGGTTGTTGTAGTTACTATGTACGGTGCCCCTTTCACATCGTGCCATCTACCTGACTTACCACTAGTGTCGCCTACCAGAGAACTTCAGCAGCCAGCTGCACAGCAGTAATCTTCGTAGGGTGTTTGCATGGGGGGAGGTGAACCGTACCCTGCGCGTTTGTACTGAGCAAGCCACCTGGTCCCACGTCGTCTGAATCAGCGGAGGGGTACCCCCCAACCAGGAAGGTCGCTTTGGGTTTAGGCCGCCACCTTGCAGCTCGACATCACACTTTATAACGTTTCAAAGTGAGACCCGTCACAGAACACATTGGCAAATGTGTTTATAGGCCGCCACTTGCATCCTGCCTACGACCGTCGATAGCCCGAAATTGGAGTGCTCGTTTTCTCCGCCTCTCTTGGGAGTGTGTGGCGAGTAGCCAGACCTTGCCGTAATAAGATCCCAACATTTGGAGGCATCCCTCGTTCCCCCAAAGCGCTTTGTCCGGACTGCCTTCCGCAACTTTCCATGTGTTGGCAACTTCGTCATGGGTGGGCGCCCTACCACCCCGTCACCTTGTCGAGTCCGTGACTAAGCCGCCAAGCAGTAGAAAGTGGCGTAAGGCGGTCCGACCAAAGTGCTTTGGGGGAACGAGGCATGCCTCCAAATGTATGTTGGGACCTTGTTACAACATGGTCTGGCTACTCCTGCATGAAACAACTCAAATCCTTGGAGCCGCAGCGTTATCGCCACGCTGCTCTTGTTTGTCTGAAAGCAATGCCTGCTCCATGAATCAGGCTGCACGACCGAAACATTCTATTGTGGGTTGTGTTGTCAATCTGGCCATGTGGTCTACAACCAGTTCAGTATGCTGGAAATACATGCACACGGTGGAGGGATTGGCCGGGCTACAGGGAGTGTAAGAAACCTGTGCATTGCGATACGCAGGAGTCAGGGCTGCCTCTCGTATCCCATCTTGCTTAGCATCAGGAAAGGGTATTACCAATATACACTGTTCGTGTGATGGCTCTCACAGCGCGTGTATGTGCTTAAAACTTGAAACTTATAATACACTACAAGTTGTTCGGATTCCGGCATGTCACAAGAAACGTTCTTTCTGTCGGAACCTGTCTATCATTGAGTGGCACCAACTCGATCATAAGTATCAGCTATGAGCAACTCGTCACGCGTGTCTCTTTCCCCCCCCCCCAAAAAAAAACGACAACCAGAGGTATGCCCCGCAAGCCTTGATACACGCGTTGGAAGGGCAGCCATTGAATACGGTGAGGGGCTTGGGAGCGCTGGACAACAGCGAGGAGCACATCATGTACAAGGCAATACAAGACCTAGCTAAGGAGGAGGTGCGTTTGCCGCCGCGTGTGCGCGTCTTGGAGTCTTTGTCAACGTCTGTCTCTCGGCTGAACGTATTGTGCGGAAGTAGATGTATCCGGACATAATATATATGACGGCGGTACTGCTGCAACGATTGCGGTGACAGGGTAGTGAAAATGACACGTCTGTATTTTCGAGTGCCGTTCTTGCGGCAGTTTGTTCGCCGATGCGACGGCAGCGATAAGAAAAATAGCGAAGATGACGGGCGTGTCGTAGGTGGCCGAGCACTCGCGCACATCGACAACAACGTGATAATGACAACAACCTTGTGCAACGTCAACAGCAGCAACATTACAACAATAACGATGATGGCAGGTGACTTGCATGAGCCTGAAGCAGCTCTACGTTAACGGGAAGAACCCGGAGCCCGCTCATCGCCTGGCCAACGCCCAGTTTCTGCACAGGGAGCTGCCGGTGCGGCTTAGCCAGAGGGCGGTGGAGCTCATGAACCTGCCACATGGCCTGTCTGACGTGCCCGGCGTGCAGCAGGTGTGTGTCTGTGTATCTGTTGTGTGTTTTCAACTAGTCATCGCCGCGCTAACCGGCTGAACAAGAGGGACAGAAATCTGTGATGCGTCTTGTGTGGTTTTGGCGTGGGAATGTGTGTGTGTGTATAAGTTTGTCCCCTCTTCTCGGCGTTTTCTGCGCGTACAGGGTTTTGACTGTTGGTCATCCGTCGGTTTGAGTGAGGTGGAGCATCAACGTTAGATTTGGTTCCTCTTTCTTAGGGCTCTTTGTGGCCGGCGCGTGTGCGTACAACGTGAAGTTGTGCCGTTCGGGTTAGGCGTGCACCGCCGGCGCTAGCCGGACACCAAGCGTAGATCTATTGGTCCCAATTCTTGGAGCGAAAGCGGAAATTTTCGGCAAGCAATCGTAGTCGTTGTGTGTGGCAGGTGAGTGGTATGTTTTGTGTCGGCTGTTGCTGCGGTGATTTGGGCGTCTGTTGTTGGGCGAAGCCATGTATCTGTCTGATCGATATGTTGCGACGTTCTACATCTATCTCGGCAGCAATGTTCCTTCATTTTCTAGCCAACCGCTCCCGCGTTTTGCGGGCGTGATGAATCCATTGCGCTGGTTGTCGCGGCGACAAGAAGTGTCTCCCTGGCTCTCTTGCTCCCCCCCTGCCTACTGTATGACACTACACACGGACGGGGGGCGAAAGGAGTAAACTGAAGGGACGCATACTTTCACTGCTGTTCTGTGTGTCTCTCTCTAGGTCTACAACTGCTACGCTCGCTATGCGTGGGAACTGTTCTGCGCGCCCCTTCCGACCACGCCTCAAGAAGAATACGACTACTCGTGTCTGCTGTCTAGCCTCCTGCTGGACGGCCAGAGCATCCCAAGGTGCGTGCTGTGCTTGCTCTTGTTGTCCTTCTTTTGCTGTCGCATTTACTGCTGCTGCTGCTGCTGCTGCTGCATTAGTGTTACGAACATAAAGAAAAATGGTTTCGTTTGTCGCTGTCTCTCCGGGCTGGATTTTTATTGAGTTGTATCCATTTGTTTTGGGGGAGGAATCACCCCTTGCTCCCTTTCACGCCGCCTGAGTTCGCTTTGTTGACAAAGGGTGTATGTTCTAGCGACCTCTGCTTGAAAGGCTTTTTTTTGTTTGCCGCCGTGTACGTCCAAAACAACAACCTGGGGGTAGCTTCATGACCAGCTTTGACGGCGATACGTAGAAAAGCCTCCTGCTGTTCGCTGGTTTGGCCCGCCATTTGTGTCCATGCTCTTGTCCCTTTCCGGCGCCGACACGCTTGAGGCACGCACTCCCTCGGCGTATACCCCCACACGACAAAACATTGATAAATACATTGTTTCCACATGATTAAAACAGGCGTTATCGAGGAAAATAAGGTTTCGAATGCAGAACCCAACCCCCGAACGATGCGACGAAAAGCCGACCTGCTGCCGTAGATGATGATACGTAGTTTTTGTGGAACACGAAACAGGGCATGTGCTTTGGGCGCTTATCGTTCACATGCCAAATAACAACCTCTCCTCGGCAACCTCGAACATAGGGCTTTGTCGATAGGGCTGCAGGACTTCCGCAAGCAAGACGGTGGAGGCTTGGGCGGCGGTGGTGGCGGAAGGGGTTCACGCTCATCGGATGCAAATGTCGACCCTGCCGTGCGGCTGGACATCCAGGAGGCCATCTCGCGCTTCTATACCGGCCGGATAGGCGTCAGGTTTTTGATAGAGCACCACGTGTCTACCCTTCCTCCGGTGAGAGACAGAGACAGAGAGAGATGGGGAGACAGGCTGAGGGAGCTGCTGTGGCTTATGTTGTTGTTGTTGCTGTTTCCTGCTTTCCGCGAGCGGCGTCACAAACATCGCGACACAAGAGGTTGCGGGCGGGGTTTCGCTTTCTCGTCGTGCCGTGGGTGGTGCCGGTCGTCGCGATGGGCCCTTTGGTAACACCCGTCCCATTCCAGCATGTCCACATCCCATGGATCTCGTCCGTGCAACCCCCCGCCCCCGCCGCACAACCCCCCTCGTCCCGCCATCCCCCTCGTCCCGCCATGTATCGTGTGTTACTTGATCATCCCACCCCTATGCGTTTTCCATTTCAAAAGCCATCCCGTCGCGCGTGGTTTTTTGTCTTGTGCATGCAGTCACGCTGCCGGCAGGGATGGTCGGGCATAATCCAGTCCGCGGTGTCCCCGTCCCTGGAGGCCAAGCACACGGCGGCGGCGGTGCGGTCGCTGTGCATGAGACATCTCGGGGCGGCCCCCGAGGTCCGCATCTTCGGGAAAGACGACGCCACCTTCACCTACGTCCCAAGGTGCCTTGTTGTTGTTGTTGTTGTTGTTTTCGCGAATCACATCGCATCTATGCACGGTCCCTGGTTGCTGTATGAATACCCGCACACACACCTACGTGCCGAGGTGCGTTGTTGTTGTCGTCGTCGTCGTCGTCGTTGTCGTTGTTGTTGTTGTTTCTGCAAATGCTATGCACGCACGCTCCCTGATTGATTGCTGTAGGTGTACCAGCACCAGATGACACACCCACGAGAGATGGTACGACGCATCCCCCACCGAAAAACTGCCTCCCGTTGATGGAAGACATTGTAGAGGCTAACACTCAGATCAAGAAGAAACAGAATGGCAGAAGACAGATTGGACACGCCCCACACTACACCACATCGGGAGATAACATAACTTGTTGTGACTTTGAAACGCTAAGAACCTTGTGACCGGGTGTGTTCTCTTGTGTGGCGTGCGGAAGACTCACTTACATGACCTCCGACACCCATACAAGCCAAGGGTGGGTATCGGCGCCTTTCCTGTCTGTAGAACCCCCACCGGCTCTGTTTGTTGTTACGATGACGCTGATGGCGAAATGTTGGTGGTTTGCTCGGCGTCGTCTCTCTCCCACATACACATACACGTGCACCTGGACCGGCCACCACTGCTGTAGCCATCTTGAGGTAATGGTGTCGGAGCAGCTCAAGAACGCCTGCCGTGCCGTCGTGCAGAAGCACCACCCGGCCTACAAGTGAGTGTGGTGTGGAAACCCGTGAGAGTTCGATAGCCTCGAGGCATTCGTGCTTCACACGGGCGGTGTGTGTGCGTTGTCGGGTTTTTTTTCGTGAAGGGAAGGTAACGACAGGTTTTGCTGTTGATTGTGCGGTTTGAGCCTGCGACAGGGGGGCGGAGGAAAAGGGAGCGGTCACTGAGGACAAAGAGGCGCAGAGAGAGATTATTGGCTGCTGGGGCAATGTTGATGTTGGACATGGTCATGGTACAGGTATCGCGGATTTTGCCATTGAACATGATGATTTTTTTGCTCGTGTGCAAACTTCTTCGTTTGTCTGTTGTTGTTTTTTTTGGCGGGGGAGGTCGCCTCACTGTTTGTTGCCTATTGAGCTTGTCGACACATTGTATTGCTTGGAAGTAGTGCCTGTGGCTGTTCTCCCTTTGCCTTACATTTGTCCTGGCACAGCGGTGCCGATGACCCCCGTTCGCGGCCGCAACGTCCTGCCGTGGGAAAGAATGCGAGCTACTCGCTCAGTCGTTTGGTGGGATATTCTCTGGCCGCCTCCATTACATCACCCGGGTGCGCTTCGGAGGGCAGTTGACCGTTCAGATTTTGGTTGTCGGAAATATTAGGACAACTGTGGTATTCGCGTTTGTATCCGATGTGGCCCTTGCTGTTTTTCGAACTAATTTACTACGAATTGCCAATGTTTTTTTTGTTTGATTTTCCTGCCCTGCCCTACCCGGTCCTGTCCTGTGTGATGTTTGTTTTGTTTGTCCCTTGGTACGTGCGCATACGTAGATCGATGACCGCCCTTGCCGGCCCCATGTCCGACTGGGGCAAGAAGGAGTGCTCGACCGTCAGGGAGCAGGCGCTCGCGGCGCAGAGTTGGTCGGACGGCGGTCCGCAGATGCCTCCCATCAAGGTGCGTGAGAGACGCGAGAGACACAGGACACAAGACACCGACAGACATGGAAGAGAGAGAGAGAGAGAGAGAGAGAGAGAGAGACAGAGACAGAGACAGAGAGACAGAGAGAGACAGAGAGACAGAGAGAGAGAGAAGCTATGATTTTGGTAGGAGTCAACTCCGCTGGTTGCGGCAGGATATTGGATGGGTCGGCCCCCCATATACTGTGGGGTGTGAAAGGGGTATTAGATATTTCGAGGAAGCGAGCAGCGGGCGTTGGTGCAATTGTCAGGAAAAGGGCTGGGAGAAACTCGTTGCCCACGTTGTGTACCTCCGCCCTGAATCACTCTATTTATGTCCATCTGATCTGTCTACCTGTCTGGCTGTCTGTCTGGCTGTCTGTCTGTCTAGGTGACTGTGGCGATGGGCAAAGCGGACGTGACCATTAAGATCGCGGACGAGGGCGGAGGGGCTTCCCGCACAGAGATGGAGCAGCTGTGGACTTACTACTACACGACGGCCAACAAGTTTCTCGTCGGAAACGCGAATCTCCCGGTACGCTTGACGCCCGACCCCTTTTCGATGAAAGTGATGTTTTTTTCACCCAGCACGAGAGGCAAGCATGGCACAATATATGGAGGCGTGCAACGGGGACGGGGGCGGGGGGGCGTACTCTCATATTTTAAATGCCTTAGCGATCAGACCGTTGACCACGCGTCCTCGAGAGGACGGACCATTAAGCATTTTTCCCCACAGGACCGATCACCGATGGCCAATCGCCCTTTCCTACTTTGCCAAAGGTGGCTCGTGCAGTGTGGGCGGGGGTCACACGGATGGTAGCTTGGCTCCTCGATACAGGCGTGTCGAAGCTGATGGCAAGATTCCGCTGCTGACGATCAGCAGATGGGATGGTTTTCGACATGATACCGAAACTTGTAGGCCACTGCTGTTGCTCCCTTCCTGAGACTCGGAGCGCCACAACCAGCGCCTCCAATACCACCGTCACTTAGCACGCCCCGCTCCCACTCCCAACCCCTACCCGAACCCCTGAACACGGCTACCGTCACGGTGGCCGCTCACAGAGCGGAACTTAGCAGTGACCAACATTCGTAGTGCGAAGAAGCGCCGGAATACTGATACGATAGCTGTGTTTCGCACGGAAAATTCGGTAGAACCAAACATTGATATG
>CACKRE030001482.1:231780-246409 GCA_902602495.3 Ectocarpus sp. CCAP 1310/34 | reverse complement strand
GTCCCCCCCCCCCGCCCCTTAGTTATTCGCCCGACAACAAAAAAGAGACTACCAAAGGCGCTCTCCACAGCAAAGCCGTGCTTCAGAGTTGACTTGCATGACGAGGGTAAATCTTTTCGGGTGGGTGTAGGTCAAAGCCGTGAGTCAGTGTTCTGTCGAACACTTTCACTTTACCTCACGCGGTAAACCATGATTATGCGACTTGCTGCGCGGTCGCTGCCGCATTTTAGGGGCAGCGTGATATCTCTGGTACTGCTGTTGTTGTTTAAGGTCAAACAAGCCTGTTTTGATGACTACTATACGAAATTTTCAACTTATTCGGTCTGTTTAGTCCAGCCTGTGCGTAGGGGGAGCAAGTCCGAGAAGCACGTCGGCCGTCGATGGCACCTTCCTGGCTGTGCAACCAGTAGTGTGTCCCTGATGTCCGTGAGGTGGTTGGCCTGTGATCACCACGGAGAAAAAAATGTCCGCGCCAAAAAAAGTTTGACCGGTGGCGGATGGATGTTGGTACTTGTAGAAGGTACTACCTGACCGAGCAGAGACCGGAACGTTTTTTACGCGAAGGTAACATAACAGAAATATATAAATAAAAAATAACAGCGGAACAACAGTCAGCAACAATGCGGGGGGACATTACTAAGATTGTCGGTAGTCCATGTCGGTAAGCCCACAAAAATTATAATTCTATTTTTTTGGCCCGAGGAGAAGAAAGGGAGTGGGGCGGGCGGCGGTTGTTCATGCTTAGACTTGATAGTAATATTGTCTCACTGCTGTGTCGGTGGGCGACGTGGTCGGTGTGGGGTGCGGGGGGATGTTGCTTGTACTAGCCAATCGCATTTTGCTCTCTCTTTCTCTACCTCTTGGCTGAAGAACGTTCTCTCGTGGTCCCATGACTGACTGCCTTTCTTTCGAGTGGGGGCGCTTGTTGCGGCAAAAAAAATGCGCGAAAAAAGCAGAAACCACTCGTTGCGATCTTCTTGTCGCTTGTGGTGGACACACTGACTGCCTGTGCAAGTAAGTGAGGATCCCAACCCAGCGCTACCAAAAGCTTCGAGAAGGAAAGTCAAACCAATGCGAGGTGGGTAGGAACTAACTCCTGCTGTCCAACGAACGCCACGATACATTCCAGGCTTGTCGTGCGACCTCCTCCCAGCACCATTCCCAACTTGCCCGTCGTAATATTTATATGATGGATTTTCGCACCCTTTCCCCGTGGGCAACAAGATATGCACGACACGCACCCACCACACGGGGGTGGCGGGGACAAAAAGGAAAATGTAATTGTTTGATCGCGCGCACGTTTCTCGCGAGTGCACGGTGGACAAATCAATACCGTTCTTCGGAACCGTGGTGGTGATGAAGCTAAAACAAGTCCGTCGGATGATCATGCATGCCCGCCATCAAGAAAAACAGTACTAGTATTTAACTTGACATAATTAAATAGAAAACTGGCTGCAATCAACCACGGCGGAACAAATCCAACAGCAGCAAGCAGGACAGCAGTAGCGCTGCAAGTTGCCGGCCGCCCCAACCTCGGCCCACCCCCCTCCCCTCCCCCCCGCGCCGCCTCCCCTTGAATTGTTCTTTCTCTTTAATTTATTTTTTTCTTTCTCGCGTGCTTTTTTTCCACACAAACAACACTTTCCTCGGCGCTTGCGAGTTAACGTTTTCGAGCGAGAAAGTATGTGGTTTCTACTGCTGGGTTTGCAGCTGCGTGTGACGAACGAGGGCGGCGAACGACGGAGCATCAACAACACACAGCAACAAGAGCGAACGCGAAAACGGACAAAAAAAATGCAGGCAGCAAGCACTCCTTCCAAAAGTACAATAATACCACTTCCTGGAGACCGCACGTCAATGCCATGTTCTACGGAAACAAGAAATGCTACTAGATTACTCTGTTCATCTTTTCTTGCGCCCGTTTTCGAGCAGTTAATAATAATCCCGCCCGCCCGACTGGCTCGTGAGCGCAACAGAAAATGTATGTGTCTCTTTGTTGTTTAGTCACTTCTATCGCTGTCGCAGCTCCTGGCACAACAAGCAGGAGGCGAGAAAGCCGCGCCGCAGATGAAACCCGGCGGAGCAACACGCAGTAAAACAGATGAGCATCAACACAGGGCCCCAGACTTGTTCAATAATCAATGTTTCCTTCTTTCTTTCCTTCTGTCCTTCCCCGCCTGCTGCCGCCTCTCGTCGTTCTAATGACCGTCCTTTAATATATTAAAAAAAAACACACGCAACCGACCAAATCAATCCAAAAATAATATCCATCCCGATCCGCCTACTACTGCTGCAGCAGTACACAGTAGAGGTCCCTATTTAGTGCCGGGGTATGCACCGAAATTTCACCGGCACTAAACCGGACACCGGCACTATTCGAAGTAGAGAACGACTTGGTATTCCAGTGTGTGCGAGCCGAAAACACCGGCACAATAACGGCAACCGGCACTAAACAGGGACCTCTACTGTACTAAATAGGACAAACCTCCAAACTTACTTTTCTCGTTTTGTTTTCGTGCCGTGCCTCGGCAACCGCGAGAACCCCCGCGACTACAGCGGGTGCCGCCTGCGTTGGAAAGGGAGCAGCAGTGCAGTCGTATTACAAGGATCTTGCCCGGAGGGTAAGAAGCTCGTCAAGAAAAGCAAAACAACACCGGCTACATATAAAAATACAACACACATGAATCCGACACCCGA
Organism: Ectocarpus sp. CCAP 1310/34; assembly: GCA_902602495.3. Classification (NCBI taxonomy): domain Eukaryota; class Phaeophyceae; order Ectocarpales; family Ectocarpaceae; genus Ectocarpus; species Ectocarpus sp. CCAP 1310/34. The sequence continues at coordinate 243,712 of CACKRE030001482.1, read as the reverse complement.
CAGGGGCCACGAAATCCTCGCCTACTTGCCGCACCAGTACCCGAAAATTGAACACGTTGATATTTTACAATCCTTCTGCATGCGCCGGCGCCGCTATTGTACCGGCGGGGTGTCCCCTGTGTCTTGCGCAGGTGTTAGTCATAGCCAGACAGCGAAGAAAAACGCTCTTGAATGCATCTTAAACCGGTTCCGAATCGAATCTCTCGCCTTCACGCACCCTTTCCCCCCAAAGCCTACTTCCTATCGCGACACACGAACACCCTACTAAAACAGGTAAGTAGTATAAACCGTCGAAAGCCCATGCACACACATATTGGCGCAACGCGCGATTTTCCCAGCACAGAGGCGCCACCATCACCCTCCGCCCAAAAATCAATCAATCAGTGTTCCCAAGACAGACCGTAAACAAATTGTATTGTACGCTTCGTAAGTTTATCGAGTGACTCAACTAAACCTTGTCGTATTGATCCGTGTTGCCGCTCACGCCGGCAGAAAAATCCACCGCCGCCATGTCTGTCGCCATGCTTACCGTCCTCCGCAAACACACAACACACGGGCAAAAGGCGCGCCGTATGCAAACAGGAGACCTTTCTTGATCTCATGTACACGTGTTGGCCCTTCTCTTTTCTTTCTATCCTAGACACCAGCAGGCAGACAGCAGCAACAGGAGCGAGAAAAGACGTGAAACACTAACAAAGTGTTGCCTCTCACGAATCTCCGAGGGAAAAAAAAAATACTCCTAAACGAAGAATGTGCAAAAAAAAAGGGTGGGGGCGTGGGGGGGGGGCACGGCAAACATTATTGGACCTACCCTCACCCACAGCCCGTCCGCGCGCCACCGCCCGCCTTCCAACTCATGGCGGGGACAAGTGCGGGGTGGATATGAACTTCATGCCCCCCTATCCCCAGATTTCCCTCCTCACCGCACGAGTAACACTACCGCAGGAGCCAGCCAGCCCATTAGCATCACAAAACACATGGAAAAGAATGCAAAACAAAACCATAAAAGACCATCACAACAAATTATTGGTAATAGATAGACAAGAGTCCCCCCTTCTCACCCTTGTTCCTCGTCTCTCGCCCACCCTCCGTACCCTGTCGAACTTAACTACCAACCACGGCATCCGTGTTTCCACAAGATCCTCACAACCGTGGCCGAGATATCCACCCATCAATGCATCCACCCCACCCGCCCAAGATCCCCCCGCCCCCCCTCCCTCCCCTGGTTACAGCATGTACCCAACGACGTGACCTATAGTACGACACCCAAGGATTACCATGCTTTCGGTACCCCCCGCCTCCGCACAGGCCCCCCGTGCGTGTCTCTCATTCTCACTTTTTCTCTTCGCGAGAGCAAGCGGCATCGGCATACCTCACTGGGTAGGTACTTCATGGGAAGATTGTACCACCTCGCACGATGCCACAACACATACAACAGCACAATGCAGAGAGTTTGCGCATCGCAGACACGACGATGGCTACGACTACACACCAGATCCACATCCAGCCGTCTGGCCCGAAAGAAAAAACAGCACAAAACTCTCAACCGCCATGAAGAAATTAAACTAACAGCGACTTGGTATGTTGCGTACACGTACGTACCATGTGTCTTACTTGCCTCTTGGTGAGGAAAAACAAGCGTTGGTTTTCTTGTTCTCTTTGTCGTGCAACTGTGCCTCAGAAATCCACTCGTCACCCAAAGAGCCTCGTCGTTTGCACAACTCAGGAAAAAAAAGCAAAAAAAAAAAAAGAACAAAAAACACCGCAAGACCGCCGCGAAAATAATGGGGGCTGTAAAAGAGCAAGCACGATGAAGGCACACCTGTAGATATGACACAGGAAATCCGTATGCTACCATTCTAGACACGAAAGGAACAGGGTTGCCTTGGGGGAGGAGCGCGGGGGGGCTCCGCTTACCACAAAGTACCCCTGTCGCCGCCCGACTTGGTGGCGTCATCTACAGCGGTAAAGGCAAGGTTCGCGCACACGTTGCACTGACCAAGCAGTTCGGTGGTACACCCCCCCCCCTTCAAAAACAACTATCGTGAATGCTAGACGTAGACGTACATATCTCTCCGACAAACTAAATATACCTGACTGCTGTTGCGTGTGGTGATGCTGCTGCTGCCGCTACCGGCGCGCTTGGCCAAGACCCCGCCGCCCGAACAAAACGAGAAAAACATACACGCTACCGCTGTTGTTACCAGAGAAACGCCAAAAATAAATTAATGATGAAAAGACAAAAAAAAATTGCACAGGTCTCTTGACTTGTCGTTCAGGACCCTTCTCTCAAACCAATTCACGCCCCCCCCAAGCATGAGCCAACGTCTTGGGGGTTGGCTGGAAAAAATGAGAGGGCAACCAAGCACACCACAAGAAAAAATACAACCTTTTCTCACCACGTGCACGCCTACAAGCGAAACATCACTCCTCATTTTTTTAGTTCAACAAGCTAACCTCCATTCAGGTATAAAACTTTGCTCTCTCGCATATATCGGGATCCGTCATCGTTGTCGCCCTCTCGCCGCCTATCCGATCACGTCACACTGCTGTGCAAGCGCTTTGAACGCTTCCTGCCCTACATATGTACCAGCAGTCATCACACGTCACGGCAAACCCCTCCGGTGTCCGGACGCCGTCCGACTCTTACTCGTGCGCGGCCGAGAGCGTTGCAGTCACCGAATATTTGCCATCGCTCTCTGCAGCACTCCACGCCCACGCGTGCTTTCTGTATCGCTTCCCCTGGCAAAACAGGCGTCGGCGTCGTCTTGTCTTGCCGCTGAAAAATACCATAAAAAAAAACGCACCGGGCCATGCTCTATTTCATGGGTCAGTCGTTCATCATCCACCTCGCGGGCTTTTGACCGTCCTTCTTCCATGGATCAGGGCCCGTCCTGTCGCACGATCCGTGGTGCGTGATCATACCATACCTCATCGGTTCCACCGCACGAACTTTGCTCTACACGGCCTGCGCCGTGTGAAACCATGAGAGACCCCGTCACACGGATTCTCGGCCCGTCCTCATGTCGTACCCCGCTCCGTCACGAACATCTCCTCCGGGGAAGCCCCCCATGCCGCCGCCCACAGCGGCACCCATGATAGGTGCCCCCCCGCCGCCGCCACCCCTTCGGCTGCCCAAGATGCTCGGCAGGCGCTGCTGCTGCGGGGGCGCGTGCATCATGCCCCCCCCCCCGCCCCCCCCGTGCCGGTGCATCTCGGCCGAGTTGGCCCCGACGGGCCGGCCCCACCCGGAAGACGACGCCGATTGCTGGGAAAGCGGTGCGGGCAGCGGCGGCGGGCGGGGACGCGACCTCTCCGCCCTCTCCCACTGCAGGTCGGCGGGCCCGCCGTTCCCGCTGCCGTCGTCCTCCTGCCAGGTGTTGCCCTGCTGGGAGGAGAAGGTCGACACGAAGTCACCGCCGCCGCCGCCGCCGCCGTTGTTGGTGAGGCCGTTCAGGAAACCCCGGTTGTTGCGCTCGTCGGAGTAGTGCTGCGAGGACAACACACCACGTCCCGAACCGCCGCCGTCCATGGGCGCGGATGCGCTCGCCATTCGGTGGTACATTTCCGCCTCGTTGATCTCGCGGCTGCTCACGATGCCGACGGCGGCAGACCCGTTGGACACGTCCGACAACGTCGACGCCGCCGACCCCACAGGGGGCGACCCGGCCCCTCCTCCCGTCCTCGACGGTGCCGACTGCCAGACCTCGCCGTAGCCGTGGGGCGGCGCCATCCCCGCGGACGAGGGCCGGCTCGAGTCCAGCGAGCCGGCGCCGTTGCCGTCCCTTCCCTCCGAGCTGAACAGGGCGGACGCCCAGGCGGGCTCGGTCTTCGGCCGGGCCATGCTCCCGCCGCCGCCGCCACCGCCGCCACCGCCGCCACCGCCGAAGCCGCCGCCGTGCTGGAGGCTCTCGTACATGTCGACCTCGCTCTCCCGGAACCCGCCGCCGCCGTTCCTGTACACGCCGTGCACCGCGTGGCCGCGGGAGTCAAGGCGGGCCCCGTCCTCGATGGCGGCAATGACCGCCGCCGCCGCGCTGGCCGTTGCCTGCGCCGCCGTCGCCCGCTCCTGGACGTTGCGGTGGGGCCCGCCGATGCCCCCGCCCCCGTGCGACAGCATCGAGCCCTTCATGTCGCCGTTGGCCCTCGCGCCGAACATCATGTCGCCGTTCACGCCGGTAGCACCTCCTCCTCTCATGTTGCCGTTGGCCATGCTGCGGCCACCAACACCGCCGCCGCCTCCACGGCCGTAGCCGCCGGCGTTCTGGCCGCCGTAGATTCGCTGCTGAGCCGCCGCCACCTGAGACGGGCGGCTAGCGGCCCCAGCCCTGCCGCGGCCGCGGCCTTCGGCGTTGAGGCGGCTGTCCTGCATGCCGTCCAGCTTGTGCGCCAGGCAGAAGCGAGGCTTCTCGCCCTGGAAGGAGAACACCGGCCGCCGAGAGCACCCGTGGAATTCGCACCTGAGGTACCGGACGATTACGGGAGGGGGCACACGGCAGGTGAGGCTCTCGTCGGAATGAGACACTGCTGGGAAAATTAATCCATTTCCATCCCCACTTCTTCGAGGACAAAAAACAGGAGCGAGCGAGCGAGACACGCACAGAGCAGGTGACACTCTGCAACACGATGCGGACAGGACCAAAATTGCCATCACCACCAAATGGTCTCCTCCTCGCCACGTGCAAAGGCGATGGCAGGTCGAACGCAGGCCTGCTCATTGGTCGGTCGGTTGGAGTCGGCACGAGCGCGTAGAGGACGACCAACAAACGGTCTCGCGACACACGCACACCAAACGCACCTCCTGTTGTTGACGTTCACGTGCCCGGCCTGCTTGTGGGCGGAGCAAAACGCCGCCTTCTCCCCGTCGAGAGCATAGCTGGCGCGGCGCTCGCAGCCGTCGGCGTTGCATCGGCGCCGCTTCTTGACGTCCACCATGTCTTCCGCCTTGTGGGCGGAGCAGTACTGCGGCATCTCGCCGGGGCGTCCGTACATGGCGTGCTTCGGGCACCCGGTGCTCTTACATCTGCGAGGACGTGGGGTGGGGGTGGGCGTGCAGGGCGGGAGGGTGAGGTGAGCGCTCCATCTTTTGGCGCGTAAGTACAACGTGGGCCAATGACAACAAAACAGCGAAGAGCTCTTGTTGGTTCCACCAACGTCGTCACGAGTCCTCCACGGTTGAAGTAGAACATTACAGGAGGGGACTAGGAACAACAACCTGTTGGCTAAAATGGCGAGGAAACAAGTCGACACTGGTTGACAGAAACCGAAACAGCAGCAGCAGCAGCAGCAGCAGCACATGTATGTGCCAGGCCCGGCCGCGCCCCACAGCAAATCCTAGAGTAGGCCACCAACACCAACGGTCCGTCGCCGAGAGGACACACGGTCAATGACCTACAAACACCCCTACGACGAAAATCAACCGGTATACTTCAGCAGCAGCCCTGCCGTGCCAGCAACGTGTGCAACGGGAACCATCCAGAACAGAACATTCAACACCAGACCACACGTGTCGCGGGTTTAGCTGGCGTCCGTAACTCATCCGGCACCCTAGTGAGGGAGCTACCCCGGTGCAAAGACGAGGGCCCGTAAAAAGGGGACACACCAACGCGACGACAACACGGGGGGACAGCTACATACAATAGGAAGATGGTTCACTTTGAAAGCAATATTTTTTTGTACCTCGTGGACTTAACGTCAACGTCGCCCTCTCTCTTGTGAGTGAAGCAGAACTGTCTCCGCTGCCCTTCCTTGCCGTAGGACGGCTGGCGCGTGCAGTTGGGCTCCTCACACCGCCGGTTCCGGACGTCCATCATGCCGGGAAGCTTGTGCCTGGCGCAGAACCGCGGCTATAGTGCAACATTGCAATTTTTGGTCGTGGTGGTGGCGAATGTGGTAGCCGGGGCATCGTCGTCGTCGCACAACGCACAAGCAGAGCGCGGGCGGGGCGGGGCGGGGCGGGGCGGCACCATCAAAGAAAACAAGAAGTAGGAGAAAAATTAGTCCGAGAAGCAGTATCAAGTGTCGAGGCCAAGCTAGCAAAGGACGCTAAAAGAGAGCTGCCAAGGAAAAGATATGCTGTACGACCGCTGTCAGGTCTGGTAGGACGGAAAGAGACAGCGTCGGCGGCGGTGGGAGAACGGGGAAGGGCAAGGGAAGGGCGCGAGAGCGGGAGCCATGCGTCGGAGCGCGGACCATGCGGCGGCGGCGGCGACATCCGGAGGCCGGCGTTGCCGCCCACAAGAAGCAACAAGCGCGCCTGGCGCACTCAGACGCAAGTGCCTTCTTGTTTTCGTCCGGCTTTCGAGTTATCGAGGAGCCGGCGGCGATAACTTAGTGGTCCTTAAGAGTCGAAAAGAGCGGGTTTCGAAACCAAGGCCGCGGACTCGCGAAAATGGGGTTTCGCCCCGGTTGACCCGATCTATGAAAGCAAGTGAGAGGGCGAGTAGCGTGTTAGCCACGAGGGCGAGCGCACAAGTGGCGCAGACGGAGAGAGAGCCCGCCCTCATGGATCAAGCGAGCGCAACGTTCTCCTGGCGCAGACATAAACAAACATCAACTTGACTGACCGTGCTGAGGCCTCCCCCAGAAAACCAACCCCGGAAGAAAAAAGGGAACAAAAAAGAAGTACTGAGTCCGGGAGGAGAGGAAGACAAAACAGACGTCCGGCGGCAAGTACCGGCGTGCCATCGACGAGACCAAAATGGTTCTACTGCAGCTGGGACACGCAAAGAAACGTTGTTGGACAGCTTCTGGAGGGATCCAGCGCCTGAAAAGCGTGTAACTTGGTTGCATAAACGTTGGTAAAGGACACCAAAGCCCCCCGCCGGAGCGTGCCGGGCAATGTGAGAAGGCAAGCTACTCTACTGCTGCGCACGTGTCAGTCTGTGCGCGTTTTCCCGCAAAACCAAGGAGTGCCGGGTGCCGAGACGGTTCCAAGAACGGTTGGTTCATCGGCTCGATAGACAACCGACGGCGTGAGCGCTGCGACTGCTGTGCAATCGCGTTTGGTTCCACAGGCGCGCCGCTCAAAAGGTAAGACATGGTGGTGCACAGGTACGCATGCCAAGATCAATTTTCCCCGCAAAATCGAGGGCACGGGGGAAAGAAACACGCAGAAAATCAGCACATAGGGGCGGGCACAGGCATGCACATGCATATGCACCCGTTACGTAAAAAAAAAAAAAGCGACGGCGGCTCGTTGTCGTTTGTGCCCCGTCTTCGAACATCGGATGGCATGTTTTTGACTCTAAATAAAAGTAATTTACCTACATTTTGCACGCCTCACGTAACCACTACGGCTGCTGCTGTGCGCGCGGTGCATCAACTCCGCACACATCGAGTCGAACCCCACCCAGAAGGGCACGGCCAGAACCGAACGTCCGTGTACCAATAATCAGGCCATGAAGGAATTCTTCCCCGGCGCGCCACCGCCCAAAACGTATCGGAGTCACACTCAAGACAGGGGGGTGGTGATGCTGTATGTGTGTTGAGGCGGCCGGCGGCGGCGCGCAGTCAGCGCCTTTCTGCTGTGGGTATGCAAACGCCAGACCAACCACGTAAATTTACTTGCGCGTTTCTCTCTCAGGTTGGTGGTGGCCGCCGTCCGTGATGACTTCTCTCGGAGGATCGCGACCAAAAAAAAAAATGCTCACGTATGCATATGAACACACAACGTCCCTTCACTGAGTTCAGCAGCGCTACTGGCTTCTGGACGCTAACGGCTGGGCCGCAGGGTCCCCCCAAAAATGACTGTATATCTCAATGGTCTGCCGCGGCATCTTTTATGTATATTCCTCTCTGCTGCTAGCAGAAGGCTGATTTTTTTTCCGCGCGCGACGAGAGGTGTTCGTTGTGATTTCAAAAATGTTGACTTGGACCCGGGCAAACAGGAAGAGCCAGTTTGGATGTACGTGCGATGCGTGTGGGAGTTGCAGAGCTTTGCGCAACGCGCGCGCGAGATGGGGGTGGGGCACACGAGGTCCAACTTCCGCTGGCCGTTGACCGACATGAAGGAGGAACAGCACGCAGCAGAGAGGACGCAGTACGCCGCCCGTTGTGTCTAGAATAACCGCAAACAAGCGAGGGCCGCAGCATTTCATGTTTTCACAAAGAAAGGCGGAAGGAAGGGGAAGAGGGAGAGGGAACTCTGTGCTGTAGACGACCACGCCAAGGTGAAGACAGAGAATACGCTTCCTGCTGCTACTGGCGTGTGCCAACACGCCGCGTGGTTGTAGGATCGATATACAAATACACCCGCACCACACACACACGCGCGCAGCAGGACTTGGCAAAAGGAAGGGAAAAAGGGTCGGGACGAAAGGAGGAATATGCGAACACCCAAGGGAGACGAGGAAAATAGCGTCTTTGGCGCTGGCATTTGGCTGAACGGCGGCGCGTGACATTTCTCTCTCTTCCACAAACTCGCAACAGACAGGGGGTACAGACGGGGGTTCCCGCGCCGTCACAAGTGCCTAAACGCTCGCCCGTTCCCTTTAGCCGTGTGGGTTTTGAGATGGCTCTACTACACAAGTCTCCATCGAGCGCTCCTGGAGAGACGGCAGGAAAGAGAGAACGTGTGCCCCTCGTTCTTTGTATTGGGGGTGTACCCCGATTGATTTCGCAACGACTCACCTTCTTCCAGACCTTGCCATAGGAGGGCTGCACATTACACCCCTCTCGCTCGCACTGCCTGGCAACCGCGACGTCCGGGTAGCCGTCTCTTCGGGAGGTAGGGGGAGCGGAAGGAGGAGAAGCCGCAGACATGACACCCATGTTGTTACCCAGAGCTCTAACCGCCTCGCCGCCGTCGCCGCTGGTGCCGGGATGCAAAAAAACTCCGGTCGAGCCCGAGTCGCGGGCCGACCGCAGGTCGATGCCTCCTGCCACCGAGGAAGACGGCGGCCCTGAGAACGAGTGCATCGGGTAGGGCCCGGTCTGATGCGAGTGGCCTAGGGAGTACCCATGCTGATCCGGTCTAACGGTAGCAGCATGGTGGAGTTGCATTTCTCGGCTGCGGTGGTACTCTTGGTGGGGTGTTGTTGTAGCTGCTGCTGCTGAAGACCGCGCGGCCATATGATCCGCGCTTGCTTATTTTTCTTGCCCTTGCTCTTCTTATATTTCTCAGCACGCAGTCACGCGCGCAGAGCGCCAGCGGCAAGGCGCGGCAAGTGGATCGGGCAAGTCGCGAAGGGCGTAGGCTCGGTACTGGATCCAGCACGGGTAGAGGGGTGGAGAGTGGGGACTGCGGCAGCGGCACCTCAACCGGGGTGCAAAAGTTTTCTGCGTACGATCGCAGACCCAGGCGGGGCGGCGGACCTAAAACCCTGGGCAAGTGTGTGCGAACCTCCAAAAACAATCGGTGGTCTCCAACGATCAACCAATGACCCTCCAGAACATACATGTCACGGATCCCCCCCGGACAGTCATTCTTCAAGTGAAACGGCTACTGCCACTGCAAGGCTCGTGGTCGTCAGAAAATATAGCCTTTTTGGAGAAAACATCTCCAGCCAAAGAGGAGCGAATCTGGCCAAGGAACATCATAGATCATCGGACAGATACGGAGAGGCAGCCTGCATGCAGCAGGCTCTGCGTTCTTCGACGCTCCCAAACACAAGCTACGGACAACGGAACGCGACCAACTCCGCAGCCCCAGGCGGTGGCAGGCGGGCAGGGACTAGGGCACCACCCTTGCTCAACGGTCGAAACTGCACCTCCTCCTTCCCCCTGCTGCCGCCGTGACGTACACTCACTGCTGCTGGTGCTCTGCAGTGACGACGACGGCCAGAAAACACTTGTTCCCTCTTCCAGGACTAACAGCCAAAGGGTTTTTGATGATCAGGGTTCGTTGCCCGACAGTGTTTTTTCAAATCGAAGTTCAAACGGCGGCGGAGAGGAGGCTAGGCAGAGAAGACCGACACACGAGCACGCCTTTAGCTCTCACAAACAATGCCCGTTGCACTGGGCACCTCGGTATACGCAGACCCGAAGATCGTGAGCTATCCACGCTGGATCTCTGGGGAGAGAACGACAGACCGTAGCAGCAAGAGATCAGAGATTCCGAGACCACCCAACATCCCGGAGTTATTTCCCGCTCGCTTTTTTTTCGACACCCATTTCAATCCCCCACGGGCCAATCGTGTGGCTTGCAATGTTGAATGACGGGCGTGTGAGACCGTGCACAAAGTCGACCAGCAGCAAGCCAGCAAAGGCGCGCATACACGCAGTGCGGAGAATTACACGCTCATCCATAGGTGCATGCTGAAACAGCATGCATGACATGCAGGTCTTACCACCACCACCACTATCAATAGTCTCGTGAACAAACGCACATACCGCGCACTGGCTGCAGCAAGCAAAGGAAGGACTTTTCAGCACAAACAAACATACAAGAGAGATGAAGATGTGCGTACATGCCCTGTGTTCTTTTTTTTTTGGGCCACTGCCGTCTCGCGCGGAGGAAGTGAGTGATCGTGCACCGCTCGCCACCAACAGGAGTATTTGATGCCATGTGGGATGCCGGTATGCATGCTACAAATAAGGGCCCCACAACATACGCGGCTCATCTACATCGTATGTGTCTCTGTTGCTGTTGTTGTTTTTCTGGTTTGCATCTGATCAGATGGATCAGATAACCTACGGCAGTGTATGTAGTGCCAAGAGGAAGGCGTGCCGCTATCGATTGATGATGCGACAGCCCGCCGTACTTCTATCGGAAGTGCTTGAAAGTACAGCGTAGTGCATGTTTATCTACACTTGCCACGTACATGCATTCATATTCATCATTTTCGAACCTCTTGCGTGAGAGAGAGGAGAAATGAGAGTGTCATCATGTCAACGAACGAGACAAAAGCACAGCAGTATATTACTCCGCGACGGATTGAAACATGCACAGCGGATCGATGGATGTAGTATGCGATGCGCGAGGGAAAGGGCACAAGAGGCGCGGCGTACCACACGCACGCACACGGCATGTCAATCCAAGTGGTCCGTACCACATACCACCTCCTTCTCTCCGAGCGTTCATCGTTCGTTGTGCAACAACATCATCATCAATCATTATCCTCCATGTTCTTCTCGCAACAATAATTGGGAGGCAACGAACATGAGACGCTCGATTACCGTTGGGGATCCATATCGTCATCATCTATCTGTCTATTCTGTGTCGGTCTGCGGATTTCCGGGCTGATGATGGGTTGGTGCGCACCCCACCGCCCTGGACATTCATACAGTAGAATTGAGTGAGTGTGTGTGTGTGGTACCTGGATGGAGAGCAGATTTTCCGGACACACACACGAGTAGACCGACACTCAGTCAGCAATCATAATACCAACAATCCATCTATCCAGACGTCACAGAATTTGTGAACGCTGTCTGTATAACTATTAGGAGTAGACTACTACTGTGTACACTGCAGTGTCGAATGGACGATTTTTTGTCAGGTGCCCAACAGACCTCTAGAAAGACAGACACACAGATACAAAAGAAAATATCCTTGGGGATATATGTAGCCCATATATATATATATATATATGTGCGGTTGGTTGCGGACAGTGAGTGGTGGCCGGCTGCAAAGAAAGCTCTACATCTATCCGCAGGCTGTGTGTTGTGCAGCCTACAAGTAAGTAGAGAGAGGCGCTATGCTCTTCGAGTGCCGTTGCAGCTCTCGGTGTGTCTCGGAACGAAGCGATAAAAAGAAATTGTCGTTACTACTGTGTGGTTGACCCCAAGACCAGGTTTACTTTGGTGGTGATGATGACGAGTGAGCACAAGGGGCAAGTGAACGCGCATTGTGCTCAGCTCAAAGCAACACAACAATAATTCTACATGACCCCCAGATCTCTGTCTCGGCTCCACTGTTGGGTGGGGTCTTGCGACAAAAAAATCTCAAACAAACCTGACAGTCATGACAGTCCGATACAACGGCGGGGGGGGG
>CACKRE030001482.1:204136-214741 GCA_902602495.3 Ectocarpus sp. CCAP 1310/34 | reverse complement strand
GGGGGGGGGGGGGTAAGCACATCGGAAATATGGATTTAGATTCCCAAGACGTGGTGGAACACCTAGCGCAGGCTCCAAAACGATTCAAAGCGCACGCGGCAGTCCCGCCACCGCCAAAATCATGCTACAGTGTGAACCTCCTTCATAAGCAGTTGTGCCTTGACTTGCAACGAGACACTCCGACGCGTACAGCCGGGAATCGAAAGCGTCCTCTCCACCTAAGGGCAAGAGGAACTGCATGCGCGTCGTTGAACACGGTGTCCTTGAGAATAATTGAACAACAAGGGAGGCCCTGCCGCCCACCCGACATGGGAGTCAAGGAGGGCCATCCCTTTCCAAGCCCTTGCACTCAAGTCTCGAACGGGCTACAGGGAAAACGTCTCTAGAAAGCAACCTAGGTACTGCAAATACCTGACATACCAACGACAGCGCCAATAACTCTGACTATGGCGACTTCTTCATTCGCTACACGACAGGGTTTGAACCCAAGCAGCAACAGCAGCTGCTACTTGGTGCTGGCGCGCAAACGCATCAAAGAGCTAGGTCTCGAGTTCCTTCATGCGAACACAAATCAGCAAGAGACGTAAAACTCCATCGGGTACAAGCAATCGCCGTACCAGCGCTGCAACAAAAACGCCCGTTTGTTCCGATCGGAAAACGAAAACCACGAAACACAGGCCACATCAAAGATCGCGCATGCGCCTGAGACAACTGCGAACGAGTGATTGTCTCAACTCCATCCAGGATGAGGCGAACATAGCGGTACCATCTACTACGGTCACGTCCGACTTGGTCATGAAAAACGTTCACCAGCGAGGCGTAGTTCTCCCGATAGCTTCTCACGTGCGAGTGGCCACACAGGACAAAGCGGGCAGAACTATTCACCCACCTTCATCCGGTACACGGGCGGGTTCGGCTCCTTCTCCGTGACGGCCTTGCGGCCGACCACCTGGTACTGGCGCATGACAACCATCTTCCCAAAACAAACACACACGCACACCCACCAAATAACGGGGTTGGGGTAAGGTGCAGCAGGAGTCAAGACAAGAGAGATGTCGAAATCCCCATTTTTAGCTTGGCGAGAAAGCGGATGGGTGTGGTGGACGTGGACATACGAAGGGCACGGGAAACCGTGCATTCGATGTTGAGTGCCGCTACCGAGTTTTGCGGAGGGTATCGCACGGCTGCCGGGCTGCCTGAGGAAACTACGACCACTCTGACAGCTACTACTGCTTCTGGATTCGATATCCATCCTCATTCGAAAGAAGTGTGATATTCCACAGGTTTGTCTTCTGGAAAATTTAATCAGCATACTCTTAAACACGGGAAAGCAGCAGCAGCAGCAACAACAGTAGCAACAGGAATAGCCTCGACAGAAGTAAGCACAGCTCAAGACCAGACGACGTGCATCCTGCAGGGTCTAGACCGCGGTGGTAACGGGATGAGGGCATAGTTTCACAATAATTTATGGCGTGTACAGCTGACGGGTTGTTCTTGGCTATTACTGATTGTCATGGAGGACAAACATCAACCGACTGGAGGCTTGCGAACCTGCACAGCTGAGGGGTTGTTCTTGGCTGTTACTGGTTGTGATGGAGAACAAACGTCAACCGACTGGAGGCTTTCGAAGGCCGGTGTCTCCTGTAACGGGAAGAGTCCGCAGAGAGCCGAACGAACATGCTACCATTTCCTAAATGATATCGAAAGGTACCTCCGTGTTGCTATCTACTTCATCTACAATGGAGGAGGGGATATTATCACCTGCCCGCCTTGTTGAGCTGTTGTTCGGCAATCGGGCGTCAAACTTTTGTGTAGACTATGCGGTACAGCAGTACACAGAAGATGGGGGTGGTATACAAGTTGACCAACGGATACCAGTACAAGGTGCTGCTCCCTACACAATCAAGGGAATTGAGCGCCAGAGAATTATGGCAATGTGCGTTTCGATTGACCGGTATAGTGCTCCACGTGTTCCGCGCACTTTTACAGCTGCACTCGTGGCCTATTGTAGGGACAGGTCTTGCCTTTGCCTACAGAAGTACAACATCGACACGGGGGCATACTAGAAAAAAAAACATACCATCATACTACTGCTGCAGAGCCATCTTTGGTGTACGCAACAAACCACTAGTGCCAAAGACACAGGACCAAAAACACCGCGTTTCAGGTGCTGGCAGGGTTGCGTGATGCTGCTTCTCCCCACGCACGGCTACTGTGCATGCGGGGAACGCCGTGTAGGTGTGCGCGATGTCCATGATGCATAGGCGGTACAACCATGCTCGACCGAGCGCTGTGGGCGAGGCAACCAACTCCCACACATAAGCAAGGCATTCTTTTTCATCGACAGAGTAGCGAGACAAGAAGGTGTGATTACTCGCACACGCACTAACGCTCTGTCGAGGGGGCGGTTTTGGGCAGCCGCCAGGATCGTGCGTTCAACTGGCGGGTCGCGTGACAACGGACCCACGGGGTGGCTGCGCTCCCAATTCAGGTGTAGTCCTGCTACACGTCGATCAAGCCCTGCAGAGAACAGCTCATCCAAACGAACGCCGACAATGCCGCCGCAACAAGAACTACCCCGGCCTCTATTCTCCACAGCCGCACAAAAGCGTGCCGCCTCTTCCCTCCCCGTTACAGAAGCAGCAGCGGAGAGAGAGACAGCACCACAGGCCGTCGGCAGTCGACAGCCACCCTCACCGCTGCTGGTCCACAAAAAAAGCGTGTTCAAAATCTCTCGTTTTCGTGCTCCAGGCTTGCGGTGACGTTCCTTGCAGAAGAGCGAACCTCGCAAGCTGGATACGGACTCTTGACAACCACCAGTGCTCTCTGCTCGCTCACCTTGAACAGCCGGATTCCGTGGGGTTGCCTGAGGATCAGCAGGACTGGCCTCGCAGCTCCCCGGCAACGCAAAAGCTAGAGAGGGGGGACGTAGAATCAATCCTCACGAGGTAGGGGGGTACATATGTAACTGCTGTGTTGCTCTTTACTGTTTTTCGACGAACCACGTGGTGCTTTTCGACCATTGGTCCGTATACTCTGCATGTCTTCACAGTCTGGCCTCGTGCTCTCGCCGGGGGGAATATCGTTGTAGTTAAGCAGCGATCTAGACTTTGATATCGAGATAGAGAATACCAGCGATCCACGGCTAGAGTGCTGTTTTCCAAAGGCTATCATAGATCATCGTTTGTTTGATGCTGCCAGACAGCCTCGATCCAGATGGCGCTCGTCAGTACCGAGACGCAGCTGCGGTCCATGTCTGCTGGGCCCGAGCGATTCATGACGATGAACCTCATGTCTTCTGGGCCATGCACCGTGAGCAAGAAAGCAACGTCGTACGGAAGGACGGTTCGCAGGCTGAACACGAGGGACAACCACACAACTGCGGACGTGGACGGTGCTCGGACCTTCGTCCGAACGAGTACCCTGACCAACAAGCCCGATTCTTACGGCGTCGCGGTGAGTCCGACACACACATGTTCTTGATTGCTGTTGTGTACGCGTCGAACGGTTCCTCCGTTGTTTCTGCATCAGGTGTTGCGTGGACTTGTGCTTTTGTCCCTCTCTAAGCCACGCGCGGGATCTCCGCGTTTGATATGTATGCACTGCAGTCGACTCTGTGTCTTGGGGTAGACAGAGTTTTTGCGGATGAATACCCTATTTCATCATTACAATTTCATTATTTCAAAGAAAGAACATCGTGGTATCGTGGTTGAGTGTGCCTATTTAAAAAAGTCTCGACGAAGGTTGATCATGTAGTCTAAGCTCTTTAGGTACGTTGCGACCTCACTCTTGTGATCTGTACCGTCCGATCTTCCTCGACAACCTGCGTTACAGCAGACAACAAATGGTGACAAACATGTTCTCCAGGGACATGTTCTTACCCCAGCAGTTGTGATATGTTTCTGCCGCCAGTGGATGAATGCTAAGTGCCGATGACATCTCTCGTCACCTGTTCGGTCGCTGAGACAACAATCACTGCAGTATGCGTGCGAGATAAATAGAGGCCCGACCAACCAACGAAGCGAAGGTCCCGCTCAATGATACGACTGAGGTGTTGCTCGGGATGCTCATTGCCATCTCGACGGCCCGAAGAAGCCGCCTTGAACACAATACAGCCTTCGCATACCTCTCTTCGCGATCCCAACGCATTGCCTTCGCCTGCAGGACATACTTGGCACCGGCTCTATGCGCTTGCACAAGGACACCAACAAGCCGGATCGACAACTCTACCACGACGACATCGAGGGGAGCAACCCGCGAAACCAGTGGCGCTTCCGAACGACACGCTGCATCGACCCTCTTGAGCCCGAGTACACGCTACCGTCGTTCACGACCGCGACCCCGATTGCTCCCAAGTTCACGCGAGACTCTCACGATGTATCTGACATAGAGGGCACCAAATCTAGGCCGCTGTACCCCTTGGAGCAGCGGCAGAACCACCTCGTGGACGATATCGAGGTAGGTGTATTTTGAACGGATTGGAGGAAGTGTTAAACCCGGCCATTGGTCGCAGTTGATGATGGTTTCCTTATCGTAGTCCGGTTATTCGCGGACGTTAACCCACTCTCCCTCGAAACACTGTTGGTTACTTCAACCTAACCCCCAAATTCTAAGCCGCAGTTTGACGATGTGTGGGCAGCAACCTGCAGCTGAGACACATTTCTGATACCATCGGCTCCGCAGCCCCTCCTCTCGACGTCGATTGACCACGCTTGTTGAAAAAATATATGTAAAAAAGCAGGGGGCCCAGTCCGGCTGGAAGCCGAGGCATCGGCGCGCTCGGCACGAGGCCGCCCCGCTGGACCACTGCCTCAATGTGAGCGACATCACCGGTGGCGGGTTCCGCACTCGGAGGGCGACGAACCCCCTCACCCCGAGCTACCGCGTGAACGGGATGGACGTCGCGGACGACCCGGTCAAGTCTCGGCCGCGCGCCCTGCCCAAGGCGAAGGACGGGCCGTTCTACCCGCTGACCACCGCGGACATCGAGGGGGCCACGCCTGGGTGGCGCCCGCTCCCGCAGGTGAACCCCCCGCTCGAGGCGCGGCGGCACTTCCGGAACACGAACTTCATGGGGGACATCCCTGGCGCTCAGGCGGACACCGTGAAGCACTCCATCTGCACCGAGCGCCACGTGAACCCCCTGGACCCGGTGTACGACAGCCTCGACGGTGAGCCGCTGGCCAACCCGCAGACGCCCCTGTACAAGGAGCCGGCCTGCGTCGAGGCGGAGGCGCAGCTGGACAGGTCCATAGCCGCCGAGGAGGCTGCCGCGGCAACGGCAGCTGCCCCCGCGATCGCTACCACACCCTCGGCGGCGGCCACCCCCGCAAAAGGTCAAGCGCTCGGTCGGGTCAGCAGCAACCAAGAGGACGTGTCTCAGCAGCAGCAGCAGCAGCAGCAGCAGCAGCGGACGCAACAGCGACAGCCTTGGGAGGCATCGATGAGCCAGCGGCCGTCGTCGGAGCCGCTCGCTTCAGCCCGTGCCGGCGGTGACAGGGGCGGGGACGGCAGCTTGTTCGTGTCTCCCCCGCCCGACCAACCCGCTTCGAGGACAACAAGAGCGCTGTCGTCCGCCGGGATCCGGGGCGCTGGTCGCCCCGAGGGAAGCAGCAGCACCAGCAGCAAAAAAGAGACAGACAAGCGGATCCGGCGACTCGAGAACGAGGTTCGGCTGCTGCAGAGAGACAAAGAGGTTTGGCAGCAGACCAGAACAGCAGTGGCACCTGGAACCGCGATCAAAAACAACAACAGCCGCGGCGGCGCCAGCAGTAGTAGCGGCGTTGGCGGAGGGAGGACCACGTCGCGATCGTGGCCTGGGTCATCAAGACACCGCAATGGAAGAGAAGTGAGCAGCAGCGGCACCGCCGCCGCGGGGGGGGGGGGTGCGATGGTGCTGCGGTCGCGCAGCGGGGATCACGGCAGCCAGAAGGCGGAAAGGCTGGTGCTGCGGAGCGCGAACGGGACGCCTCGGGTGCGGTTGACCCCGTCGGAGATAAGGTCAGCCAGGGAGTACACGGACGACGTCACCTCGGTTCGGGACCTCCAGTGATTCTGTGTTTGTTAGCGCGCACTCGAAAAATGAGCGGCGGTTCACTAAGGGCAAAGACTGAACTCGTGAATCTTCTCCGTAGCTCAACGCGCTTGTGTTATCGCGTGCCCCGAGATACGAACGTTGTTGCAGAGGTTGCTGCTGCTGTTGCCGCGGCTGGTTTGCGTCGGCTGCCGTGGGGGGCTGGGTCAATGGGTTGCCGCGGCGGCAACAGCGAGTCCGGGGTTAGAGGTGTTGCAATGTATACGCACGAGGGTATGGTGACAGCCGTGAAAAGAGTAGCGGGTCAATAGGAGGCCCCATTAGGGGTGGACAAGTGGGCGGCTATTAAGCAACGTTGAACTCTATTCCGGGACGTGGGCATAACAACACATCGCCCACCACTTCGTTGAGGAAATCTCCAAGTGCGTGTGGTCTATGTAAAAACAGACGGTACTGGTGAAACAACTACACAATACAACCGCGACTCCTAAATTCAACAAAATATACAGAAGCGAAGGTGACGCCAACAACACAAGCAGCTAAACAGACACAGAGGTGGCCGCCTATCCTTCCGCCTCTCCTTGCCAGAGAGTGTGTGCACCTCAAATACCAGCGCCAATACCACCAACACGGCGATCGATAATCCTTAATCATTAACGCCGGCAACAAACTTCACAGTCAAACCCTACCGATGCGCTTCTCAAGCTCGCCGAGAACGTCGCCGCCGCCCCTGCCCCCGGCCGGGCGGCTAGAAAACTGCCCGCCTTTCAGCCGCCGATGGGTGATGAAACTTGCCCCCCGGCTGTTCGCCGGGATTTGTCGCCGCAATCGAGCGCGAGGAGGAGCATCACCATCATCCACGAGATCGACCGTCGTCACTTGCGACAAGCAAGAGGACCGCGCCACGGCAGCGGAGGCCGATCCTCTTGTTATTCTGCCGTCGTCGTCACAGCCATCAGCAGAACAAGTGCCGACGCCACCGCCGCCGTCCGCGAGCGCCGCTTGGACCTGCCGCCTCAGGCGGCCCTGGAACTCGGCGACGATCTCCACCAGATTTCCGCCGTCGGTACGGCCACCACCACCACCACCTGCTCCGTCCTCGCTTGCACGCATCACCGTGCTTCGTGCCGGCCGTCCCGTCGTCGTCGGCGGCGGTGTCTCTCTCGCGCCGTGGCTACCACGCCCCCCCGCCCCGCGCATGCATCCCTCCCGGGACAACACGGCGGCGGCGCCCCTCGTGGACGATGTCTCCGCCGGCTGCAGCAAATGAACGCCCTCGCCGCTCTTTTCATTCCACCCTAGTTTTCCCCCGCCGCCGTCGCCGTCTCCCCTCCTCCTCCTCAGCGTGTCGAGCTCGTGCCTCAGGCCGGCCAACTCGGAGTCCAGGGCGCCCTTCGTAGCGCGGAGCGTCTCCGCCTGGGAGGCGAGGCGAGCGGTCTCGTGCTCGGCGGAGGCGAGGCTGCGCCTGGCCTCGCTCGCGCGAGCAGCGGCGGCAGTGGCGTCCTCTCGCAGCGCCGCTCCGTCCTGCGTGGCTCTGGCGACCTCCGCTCGCAGGTCGCTGGCGCGAGCGTCGAGCTCGTCCATCTTTTTTTTTTTTTGTCGCGAGAAGGGAGGAAAAGAAGCCGGTGATACACAAATGAGGGGTTGTCGTGGCTGCGACAAGTGAACGTCTTCGTGATGCGCAAGGCGCACAGACCTCTCTCCTGTGTTTACGCGCGCTCCCCAAACAACGTGTCTACATGTTGTCCAAATCTCTCACGCGACCCACCCGCACTCAGGTGCCCACCAGGCTGTCGCCAATATGTATTGAAGAGGCGTCCCCAAAAACAAAAGAAAGAAAGACGACACACCGTCGAAACACGCGGGGGGGGGGGGCGTCCTGTCTCTGACCCGACTAACCTCCGCCTCCAGCCGTTCCCTGGCGACCGTCGCCACGCGGAGCCTCTCCTCCTCGCGCTCCGCCGCGGCCGCGACCGCCTCCCGCCTGGCCGAGAGTGCCTCCTCCTCCCTCTCTCGCTGCCGGTCTCGCCTCGCGGCGTCGTCCCGCCTGGCGGACAGGGAGCTCACCTCGCCCACGAGGGACCAGACGCTCTTCTCGGCGCGCAGGTGCTCGTCGCGTAGGGCGGCAACCTGTGGCCGATATGGTGGGATCCGTGAGATTTCGACCGGTGCGCGCGAAGGAGGGGGCGGGGCGAGGGAGTGAGCAATTTGACCGCGGGAGTTTCGGAAGTAGTCGCTTTGGCAGGCCGCATGGCAGGCCGCATGGCATGCCGTGCGTACCTGGCGCTGAATACTCCTCGACTTCCCACGCCTGAGAAAGCGCATCCCCCTTCTCTGAAACAACAAACCATATACTACAAACTCAAGCTGTCACGCCTCTGTTTCGTCGTCACGCCCCCAGCGGAAAAAAATACAATACACCACGACAAACCGATTGGAATATTCTGTTTTTCTATGCATACAACAAGCTGACCTGCTATCCTACCGCCGAGGGGGGGTGCGTTGTACTCTTGTGCGGCACACACGACACAGCACGAGAAACCTCCCGACACAGCAACAACAACAACAACAACAACAAAAACAACAAAAACAACAACACGTCAACGATGCCCCCGCTCGCTCGGAAGACACGCCGTTTCATCACACACACACACACACACACCTCGCGCTTCAGGTCGTCCAGCCGGGCCTGCTGCGCCTCCGCCGCCCCTCTCGCGAACCTCTCCTGCTCCCTCCTCCGCGCGACCCCGGCCTCGAGCTCCGCCGCCTCGTCGCGGAACCCCTCCAGGGTCCTCCTCTCCCTGTCCGCGGCCTCCCTCAGCTCGGCGAGCTCGCTACGGGCGGCGGCGGCCGCTTCCCTCTCGCTGGCGCTCTGTGTGTTTCGACCGTTGGTCAAGCAAGCAAGCAAGCAAGCAGCACACGAGCGAGCGGCGTGCAAAACTCAAGGGAAACAGATGGCGACGAAGGGCCGCGATATTTTCAAAGTGGCTCTGAGGCTTTTACGTGGGGACTCGACACGGTCGACGCACCAGGGCGGAGGCCAACAAAACCCCTACACGCCAGGGGTTCATCCCCGGACAAGTCCAGGGAGGCATCCGTCAGCATGCCCACACACGCAAACTATCGTCACCCATCACCTTGGGGTGGAAGCATGGTGTGTACCGAAGATCTAGCCTACGGAAATCCCACACACAGCAGCTCAAGAGGAAACGAGAGAGCACGAACAAACGGACGCGAGGGCAAGGCGAACCAGTCAATTCCACCATTGCCGCCCGGGGTGGCCAAGCCGGCGGAGCCGACGACGCCCCGAGCGGCGGTGACCGCTGCGAAGGCGGAGGGCAAGAGGGGCAACACGCATGAGGTGTCCATTGGGGTACCCCCAACAGACGAAATACTTGTGGGACTCGCCTGACGTTGCGCCGCCACCGCCGTCGAGCTCAGCTCCGCCTTCTCCCGCGCCAGCGCCGCGGCGCGCTGCCGAGCCACCTCGACCGCGCCTTCCTCCTCCCGGCGCCTCTCCGTGGCATTGGCGAGCTGCTGGCGCGCCCGCGAGTTCTCCGCCTCTAACTCGGCGGCCGCCGCCTGGACCGCCTCGAGGTCGGTCCTCACCTTGTCTGCATGGCGTGGCGTGTGTATGGCGGCATGGAGGCCGGCCAATGGAAAAATGATGTAGGAGGAGGAGGAGGAGGAGGAGGAGGAGGGGCGGCAGCAGGGGGGGCAAAGGGAAGTGTAATCACCGCCATTAGGATATGAATGGAGCGCGGGGGGGTCATGCTTGTGTCCTCTGTCCTGTTCTGTGGTCGTTCTTGTTTTCTGCGCTTAAGTGCCTTCTTGCTTCCTTACAGGGTTTCCCAAGGACCTTCAAACCACACACGCACCTGACCAAATGCACCAGTTCAAGATTTTAACTCTTCACCAAACGGTGCTAAATCCAAAGCAATTTCCTCGACGATTGACTTACTGGCGACAGGAAGAGTTAGCCCATAGCGGCCGGTTGAGGGGAGCACGGTGTTCAACCCGAAAACAATAGGAGTACCAACCAACGACAGCAGCAGCAACAGCAGCAGCAACAACAACAACAACAACAACAACAACAACAACAACAACAACAACAACAACAACAACAACAGCTCAAATATTCAGCAGTAGAGCGCCGCCGAAACCAACAACAGGCGTCCCCGTACCCAAACACGCTCTCTCCGAGCCAATCTCCGCCGTCACCCGGCGCAGTTCCTCCTCGGCGTGGGCCGTCCTAGACTCCGCCGCTTCCGCGCGAGCCTCCTCCTGCTCCGCCTTGTCCCTTCCCCTCTCCGCGAGGCTGGCGGCATTCCGCGCCGCGTCCAGGGCGGCGGCGGCGCGGGCTTCGGCAGCCTCCTGGTCGCACTGCGCCTGCCGGCTGCGAGCGGCCCGGCCTTCTGCCTGAGGCGCAGCGGCCGTGTATGTTGTGTGTGTGTGTGGAGGGAAACGCATGGGTCGCGTTGGAGAGAGAGAGTGGGAGGCAGAGAGAGAGAGAGAGAGAGAGAGAGAGAGAGAGAGAGAGAGAGAGAGAGAGAGAGAGAGAGAGAGAGAGA
>CACKRE030001482.1:178127-195882 GCA_902602495.3 Ectocarpus sp. CCAP 1310/34 | reverse complement strand
CCCCCCCCCCCCCCCCCCCCCCCTCAGCGTGCGACGTGTAGCATGAAGCACAGCAGAGTGCAAGCACTGGTGGCGGGGATGATAAATAAACGAGCACGTCCACCACCACTATCGACTATCCTTCCAAAACACTTTCCACGCTGCTGGTATTCTTTATTGTCTAACCTGCTGGCACCTGCTTCAGCAGCAGCCCGGCGAATCACCCGCCCCCCCCCCACCTGCACAAGGGAGCATGCTCGAAAACCACACCCAGCAAAAGCCATACCTCTCGCACGCGCCCAAGAAGCCGGGCGTGGCTGGCAATTACCGCAGCCCTCATGCTCTCCGCCTCCTCCTCTAGCCTCTCGACGATCTGATCACACTTCTTCCTTCTCCATTCGAGCGTTCCTCCCTTCCCTTCCCTCGCTGCTCCCTCGCTGTTGTGCTTGTGCTGGCGCCGCTCACCGACCGCAAGAGACTGCTGGATCTTCCGCATCAACCCGTTCCTCTGGCGCTGGAAAGACGCGGCCTCCGCCTCCATCTCCGCCTGCAGCTTCTCCAGCCCCTGAAGCAACGCGTCCGCCTGTCTCCGGGGCAACTGCGGGGGGCTGCTGCTGCCACCATTATTGCCATCGGCGGCAGCAGCCGTCGCCGCCGAGCTGGTGGCAACCGCCCCGGCCGTCTCCGTCCCGTACCTGCCGCCGCCGCCATCGCCGCGGTCGCCTCGACCGTCGGCGGCCCCTTTCCGTACGTTTCGCCACAGAATGTTGAGCTCATCCCCGAGTACGTCGGTGCCCCGCTCCATCTCCTCCTGGGCTTCTCGCAGGAGGGTCCACAGCCGGGGCGACCCCCGCTCCATAGCCGCCGCCGATACCGCCGGTGTTGCCATCTTTGCTGTCGGTGGAGTTGGTGCCGCTGCTGCTGCTGACGGGCGCTGCCGCCGTCGCATCCGCCGCCTACGCGGTGACAATCTCCCAACGCTGTCATCGTCGCTGTCGCAAACGGCGTCGCCAAGGAGGACGTTATCATGGTCGTCCTCCTTTCCCCCCCTCCCGAAAACGGGCAGCGTACTACGGCGTGGGCGTCGGCGTGGAGGTGACTGCTGTAGCATTGCCTGCTGCTGCTTCTGCTGGTGCTGGTGCTGGTGCTGCCGCTGCCGCCGCGCTCTAACTGGTGATACTTTTGGTGTATCCAGAGTCAGCAGCTGCATGCTCCACCCCGTCGCTCGGTGGCTTCCAAGTCCAGGCCCCCGAGTTGATAGACGGCAAAGGGATGCTGCTTCTAGAGTACCTGGAACACCACCAGGCAGCGATGTTGGAAGTCAGGGGAGCTTCTGCCTTTACGGCATGGCGAGTTCCGCCACGGCGGTTTGCTGCCGACGGGGCTACGCATAATCGGTGGCGGGGGGGAGGTGTGGTATCTACCGTACGTTTACTGGCCTCTGCCATCTCTCCTTCGTGTGCTCGACGGTGGTGAGGGGGATTCTGCTTCATGCACAGCCGTGCGTAGGTCTCGGACCACAGAATTCGAGACTGTTCGCCCAACCAGGCAGGCCTTGTGCCCAGACGGTGGTGTTCGTCTTGAGCGAGTCGGATAACGGGCGAGTTCCCCGCCAAGCACGTGGCTTGTAGAGGACTATCGCGCTTCGTGGTTACGCTGCGCTCTGGTACGAACGACAGTTTGTTTCCGATACGATTTGGTTGCCCTTCGATGCGGTATTTGTAGCTATTTCCAGAGACGGCCGAAAATAACCTCGCTGCTGTTGTGGGTGGCAACCCTTGCTGTATCACTGTCCCACACGACAAAAACGGTCGAAACACCATCTGTGTATGCTACATGTGAAGGTCGTTTCCGTGCGTGGAGTGGGTGCTTTGCCTAGGTCAACCCATTTGACGTTCGCTCAAGGGAGGGAACCGGGGGTATTTGTCGGGGCCCTTACCGTCAGTTGGTGCTCGCTGTGCACAGTCGGCGCTACTGCTTGCGCAAGCCTGTTGGGCAAAGGGGCAGAGGCACACGTAGTCTACAGCAGTGTAAACCTACCTCTAGCTTAGACTAATGTATTAGGAGAGGCTGGGACATGAAAATTGCGACGAAAACTTGTGAGAGCCCTTACACACCAGGCCAACAAACACACACAAAACGAAAGGCAGTAGGCCAAAACAAACCGTGGGTTGGTGGGCCGACTCTATACCGGCTAGCCTGGCGGCATTTCGTTTCCGCTCGACCTGTATCCGAACAAAACATCCTCCAACAAAGATCGAGCTCAATGAATGTGTGCGTCTTGTCAAACAGTTGCGTCGCATTCTCTCAAAAAGGCCACATGTCAATCTTCACGCCCACTGCCTGTAGAGAACTGCACTGCCACCGACCAGGCATCGGCACCGACAACGGGATAACACCCTGGTGTCTATCAAAAAGCATTAACGCACACCAGGCGCTCACCAGGCGCTGAGAGGTGGTGTGGTGGTACAGCCGTTGGGGAGGAATGAACGATGACGGGGCGTTTGAATCCAGTTTGAATTTTCAAGCGAGACTCACCGCTACTTCAAATCGTTGGGGGGTTGTTGTGCACGTGCAGTGTTATTGTGCAGACGTCTCGAGCTCTCCGCCCGACAACATTCAGAGAAATATTGAGCAAGAAGAGGAGCAAGGCATCGTGTGCCGTCGTCTCTGCATCCTCTGCACCTCCGAGAGCAGGAGAGGTGTTGGTGGGGAAGAGGGAGGCCGCGGGGGGTCCACGGTAGAGAGAGGTGAACTCCGTGTTGTAGGTACCTGCTTGTCGTTCTGTTCCACCTCAACGGCCCCCCGCGATGGGACGGAACCGTACTCGCTGGAGATGCTTCGTTCAAGTTTGCGAAGATCATTCGGCTAGGGGAAACAGCGCACGGAGAGCGCACCCGCCCCGTGCACGGCATTTTCAACAAATACGAGCAGGTCCAGTAGCATGCGCCTCTCGCCGTCCGTAGATATGTTTCGTTCGTACTTTGAGCTTGTTTCCCGTGTGGTGTTTTCGTCGTAGGGGTGTTCGCGTGTTGGTCCTTAGGCCTTGTGCCGTGTTGCCGTGTGGTGTGTGCGAAATTGGTTCCACCTGGGTTCTCTCATGGAGCTTGAGCCGTGATCCGATTTTCCACTCGCTGTGTTTCCTTCTTACATGCCTCTTGCCAGGTTTCGGCGCGCACAGAGCGAACTGAAATGCATTTAAGCACGGAAGAAAAGGGTGTTCCCGCCCTGCCTTTGCAATGTCTGCCGTGGCTCATACACTGAAAGCTGAATTTTACTTGTATATACGTAAAACGGGCATGGGGTTCCTGGTGTTCTTGTTGTATAAAACCGCCCGGCAATATGATGCAGGGAGGAACCGATTATTCTGTGGTAGTAGCTTGCACCTGAAGCGTGCGACACAGCAGTAGTAGCGGTTGCGCGTCATGGTTTCGGCGAGTCATATGAATTATGTATTATGATGTTGATACCGTTTTTTTCTGTGTATCTTTGGTTCGAAGCACGACACGACAAGGGGACGAGAGTTTATGACTAATAGTTTCAAGAAGACGTCACGTTCTGATGGCGAGCACGAAGATTACTCTTTTCCTGTAGAAAATAACACATTCATGTTGTTGTTCTGAAGCTGCACACGCGAGACAGAGAAAAGCTGCCATGTTTCGCGCAGACTGCAATTTTGCAGGCGTGTACAGCAACAAACTACAGTTTCCTTCGCGTAAACGGTGGTTTACTCGCTAATTTGCCGCCAATAGGTGGTGATGGCCCTCCCATCGTGAAGAAAAATCGGGAAAAAAAGGAAGGTGCAAACAAAGTTTGGCGCTGATGGGGATTGAACCCGCAACCTTGGGCACTGAATAACCACACATACATGGATTCCTTCGTCAAACTTTGAGACAATGAAAGGACGCGTCATTCGAATACGCCTCTTCGTATTTTTTTCGCGCTTCGCGCGTTTGGCGCTTCGCGCGAAATAAATATAACTCGTTCCCGGGTTGCCCTACCCATGGTCGCTGAGCCGCCTCCAACAACCAACCGCAACCAACCGCTGTGACCTTACTCGGCTGCGTCTGCCAACTGCTGCCTGGTCCCGCACCCGATACACAACACGCGGGTAACAACAGAGGGAAGAAGGCGAAACATGGCGAAACATACAGAGAGGACAACAACACAACCACATCCAACGGGGTCGCGACATCACGAGGAGATCGGATCAACAAAGATGCTCAGGACCTTGGTGCACTCCTCGGCGACCAGGTTGTTGGATATTCTCACAGCATTGATTGACAGATTAGGGTGTTTGCGAAAAGAGTGAAATGGCTTCACTTTGGTCTTTTTTTTACCCCGAACAGCCTTATCCGACGGCGGGGTCCAATTTTGGTCTTCGGGCTTTTGCTGAATTGCCCCCAAAGACCAGAGAAAAAGGCCATTTTGGTCTTGGCTAAGTTTGCTCTTTGTGGGCAAGTTTCTGGCAAGTTTCCTTTTACCCCGAAGCACCAGCAGCACGCGAACTTGCGAAGGCATTGCGCGATTACGCCCGTGCAAGCCTCATGGTGACTCCGTCGGGGTACCGGAAGACCGTGAGGCAGACGGCTCTTCACCAGAGGGCTGGTGCGATGCACGCGGCGGACATGGTGGAGCTCAGTTACTGGGACACAAGCATCTGTTTCCACCTCCTCTTCAGCGAAGCTGTGAAGCACCGGGAGATGCTCCTTGAATACGGAGAGGAGGGGGCTACGGAAGGAGACAGCGAGGCAGAGAATGAGGCCCGCTTCATGGAGGTCGGGACGCTTTATGCGAACTGGTGTTTTCTGCCATGCTCAACTAATGCTGTACGTCGTGGGAGCTGCTGTTGCTGTGTGTGGAGTGGGTGTAGGATCGCTGTTGCTCTGTGTAAGGGTGCCAGAGAATTTGAAAATCTTCATGTGTCCACCACGGGGGTCCGTGAGCGTTTCATGTGGTACCCATCAGGATTTTCGCCCCGAAAAAGACCGCAGTACCCGTTCTGCTCTTCGCATACCCTTTCAAGACCGAATTCGGTTTTGGTTTCAGTCTTTAGTGTGGTCCGCAAGACCAAAACCAATTCACTCTTTCGCAAACACCCGATTAGTGCAACCGAGGAACGTTCTGAGAAGATGGAGCGGGAAATTTTGGGGGTTCCGCATTTGTGATGAATTGGGAGAATGGTGGTACCATCTTTGCCACATATTGTTGTTTTCTGGGTATACGTGTCTGCAACGGTGTTGGCCACGTGCCCTTGGATTATTGATCTTCCTTTGCCCGGCTATCACGCTCTGGGCTGCTATCACGCCCGTGTCCATACTAAATATCCACCACCAGCTATCACGCGGCCAGGCTGTCACGCCTCTAGGCTATCACGCCATCACAAAAGCTATCACAACACCATCGTCAACCTATCAGAGCCATCACGCTCCGGAACATCACAGATGCGGCGGGTTACCACACCCGCGGGCAGTTTACTGTATTTTATCGTTGCCGGTAAACTCGCCGCGCGGTTCTTTTATTTTTGCCGTCTACAACTAACTGCGCCAGGCGCACCAAGCTCTCCAACACGCTAGCGTAATAGATCAAGAGAGTGGCTGCTGTGTCTGCGCGAATACGACGGCTGGAGGAGATGGACGAGGACCTCCGGGGGGACCAGGGACTAGTTCATCTCCCCACGGGGAAGACAACGGGGCGAAAGGACGAGATTCGTTGAACCTCCCCGATGTGGACCAGGGAGGACCGAGAGTAGCCGCGGATGGAGGGGAACAAGATCCAACTATCGCCCTTGTCGACGTCCTCCGCCAAGTTGCCACCTTCGCCTCCCAGACTCCGGGACATGACGTCCGCTCAGGCACGTCTAGTTCCCAGCCCCTAGAGTTGAAGCTGAGAGAGAGTGTCGAAGTACCTGAGCGGAATGAGGCTTTCTTGAAGGATCGGAGTGTGACTGTCGCGTTCCGAATTTCGACGAGTTGTTTCTCAGGGTGGATGGATGCAAAGGGTCTTGAAGAGATCATGAGAGGAGAAGAGATTCCTGTGGGTTCGTTGCACGTCGATAAGACTTGGTTGCGGCAGAGGTATGGCAATGAAAGTGTTCCAAATGCCACGAGAGTCTGGATATGCTAGATCACGAAAATCAACGTTCAACCTATACTAGACCAGATACTAGCTTCAGAGAGTCCACAAGCAGGGTGGGGAGTGTTTCAGTCCTACTACACTAGAAGTAGGACGCATGAGAGAGAAATCCTGGACGACACTTGGAACTGCCTAAGGCAGAAGCATGGAGAGACTCTGGTCGACTACTGGGGAACGGCGAATACTGTGTGGATGCAATTACAGTCTTGTCGGGACAATCGAGCGGAGACGTCAATGTCGAGACACATTGGGCGTGGCTTGCTCCCAGTGTACGGCGATGTCAAAGACCGTATTCTGTTCCACCCCATGCTTTCGAGAGGTACTCTGGAAGAGACGCTGAGGCTGGCCGAGCACGAGCAGAGGATCAAACGGAGGTCTGGAGAGGGGATCGAGGACACGAGGCATGCGCCCGTCGCTGCCGGTGTGGGCCGGGGCGGCGGCATGAGGAGAGCAGCTGCTGCGGGAGCGGATGGCAGAAAAGTGCCTTCTTCTGTCAGGTTCACGGAGCGAACTCCTCCCACAACATCCCGGACTGCCATAAACTTCGCCAGGACTTCTTGTTCCACTACAACGACTTCATGGCGTTCATTCGCGAGAGGGACAGTATGCGCGGACCAGGTTTTTCTCAGGCCCGGGGACAAGACTCGGGGCGCTTGTCGGGCGGATCATATCGAGAGCAGCTGCACCAACTGGACCAAGGGGCAAGCTGGGGTCGGGGCCGCCCGTTCTGTCCCCCTTCTGCAGGGCCCGACGCTGATGAGCAGCGAGTCTTCAACGAGGCCTTTAGCACCACTACTCAGCCGGCGACTCAGCAGCAGCAGCAGCAGTACACCGGCGCTACTCCAACGACCTCTGCCTCCTCGACGGCGACCCCCTCTCCACCTCCGGGCGACATTTCTCCAGCAAGTGGCGCCCCTCTTCGTCTCTTCCTCACACGTAGTGTGAATTCTCTAGGCAAGTCTGATTCTGTGTCTGGAAATGAGATTGAAGTTGTTAGTTATGGGGAGGTGTCTGGTGTTCCCGTTCCTGGTATGTCTGTGCTTGATGTTCCTGTTGTTCCTATAGTGAACCTTGCTGAAACCTCTCAAGCTCCGGTAAGCCACACTAGGATGTCAACACCCAAAGGTGGTGAGCAGTTGCAGGGAGACTCGGGAACGAGTGCGGGGATGTTTGATGCGAGGGAAGGAGTTGCGTCTGAGTATGATGTGGCTGCGTTGGGTCGTGCCGAACAAATGGATATTGACATCTTCCACCACCGCGCTGGCCACTTTCCCGAACCCATTTTGAGTTTGACTGCCAAGCAACAAGGGAACACCCTCCCCAGGGAGTTGAAACCCGGGACCACTGCCGCTTGGCCGCCCACTGCCACCGCTGCGCCTTGGTCTGCCATCGCCGCCGCCGCGGGGGGTACTATCACCGCTTCGCCGACCGCTGCTGCCGCTGCACCGTGGCGACCCGCCACCGCCGACGCCACTTCATCGTCGCCGTCGCACACCGCTGGTGGCGCACCATGGACTGCAGCCGCCGCCGCCGCCGCCGCCGCCGCACCGTTGCCGCTGCTGCCAAACCCCAGGGCCGGCGTGCCGTCTGCACCCTCGCCGGGTGCCGCCGCGCTGCCGGACCCGCGGATGACCGCGACGAGGACAACCACCGCTTCGCTGCCCGCCGCCGTTATCACCGCCGCGCCACTGCCGTCGCCACTGACCTCCGAGGCCGATGGACGGCTTGCGCCTTCTCCAGGTGCCGCCAAGCTGCCGGGCTCGAAGACGGCCGCGGCGAGGAGTGCCGCCGCCGCCACTTTGTCGTCGCAGCAGCATTCCGCCGCAGAAGGTACATAGATCGCTCCAGCCACCGCCCGCGCGTCGTCGTCGACATCGCCTCCTTCGGGGCATGCAACCCGGCGTGTATTGAACGGCAAGCCGATGATTTGCCCTAGGATGGTAGGGGCCGGTGAGTTGAGGGGCGGCAAGCTGGGGGGTGGCGAGATGGAGGGCTATGGAGAAAGCATGTTTGGGAGGGGTGCACGTGGGAGACCAAGAGCAACCTGCTGGGGGTCGCTCCTCGGCATTCCGTTTGGGCTCGTGGCGCACCTCGCATCGCGCGACGACATCGAGTCTGATCTAACGATGTGGATTTCGTGTTTAGCTTAGTTTTGTTTGCCTTTCTATCTGGCAGCGCGTTCTACTATTGCACTGATATTTCTTCTTGTTGCTGTTATGTACATCCAGAATGATAGGGGGAGAATGTCATGTGTGACCATGATTCTAGAGGGCATAAAAAGCAATCGATTTTTTTTTTATGTATTTCCATATGAACAGCTTCCTTTGCAGGGGGCTGTCTGCACGTTTGTTTGTTGGCGTATTGATATTCGCGGAGTGTTCTTGCATGAACGCTTGAAATATAAGGGGTATGTTTCGGGATGTGTATTGTTTGAATTTTCTGTCTATTTCTTGGACAGTAACGGCGGCACCGATTTGCGTGTCCGCACTATTTAGTTTGGTCCTCACAGGCTATACTGGAGAAAGGAGTTGGCAGGAGTGATTGTTGGGGCCTCTGTGCTTTCCGAATACTTGTTTCTGTCGCCCAAGAAGTTGTTTTGTTCGAGTTGTGCCGGAAGTTGTTTATTTTGTTTGGTTTTAGGTTTGGCTTGTTACGGAGTTCTTTCTTCGGATTTGGTTTTGCGATTGAAATTACACCTGGAAGAATATTTTGGCGATATGAAGGCTGCGTTGAAACTGTTAAGAAAAGATCATGGTGACGGAACAGTGTTCTTGGTTTGAATCTTTGCGGCCATGTCGTGAAGGCCGCTACTATGTTTGTGCTTGTTGTTTTTGTTTTTTGTTCCTTTCTTCGTGTGGCATTTTTCTTGGCAGAAGGCTCTATCTACGTTGTCCCCTGTGTGTGTGTTTGGCGCGCCTTTCCATGTACCATCGGCCAGGGGGAACCCCTCTATTTCTATAAGATGCTGTGTCTTCGATGCTGTTGTCAATCGTCATAGGGGAGGGAATTGGTGTGTCATGACCATGAATTGCCGCAACATCACGAAGAACAGAATGTTTCGCCTGTTTTCGACGGTCGATTTGCAAAGTTCGGGATTTGATTTCGTTCACAATGCAGGTTGCGTTTGTTGGTGTTTCTATAAGCACCCAAATATCACAGGATGCGTTTGTCACGATGAGGGTTGATCCGTTGACGTCTGGTGTTCGGAGAAGGGGGGCCGTAACCAGACATGTGTGGGTAGGGTATGCAGGAAGAAATGAATTGTTTTGTTGGAAACTGAACGGAGCTTTGTGTCGGAGGAATAATAATATGAGAGGTATGGAGTCGAGCATTTTGTGGAATCATGATTCATACTCTGCTACTTGTGGATGTGAGATATCCTCGGAAAGTGATTTGTCCCGGACGGTGTTGTATGTGTATGCGTTTGTTTTCATTTGTTTCTAACATGACCCGTTGCGGTTGTTTCCACGATTTGATTGAGTGTTGGATGATTGAATATTGGGAATTCTAGAAATTCTTGGTGGTGTTCCTGGCTAAATTTTGCAACCAACCGATAGGAATTCCAATCAGTGTTTCTGATTTAATGGTTTTAGTGAATGTTTTGATCTTTGGAGATTCTGGATACAATGGAGACCGATGGAAATTCTGGTACTGTAGGAACAACTGGTGTTTCTGGTTGAGTCTAACGGTTTATTTTGTTCAAGAGCATAGAAGAAGGAGATGCGACTATATTGTTGCACATTGACATTGATTTCTGGAGCTTTCGGGATGGGTTTTGTGTGATACACGTCCGGGAATAATCTTGACAATGCAGCGAGCAGGGGGGCTGTTGGATGTACTCACAGCATTGACAGATTAGTGCAACCGAGGAACGTTCTGAGATAATGGAGCGGGAAATTTTGGGAGTTCCGCAGTTGTGACGAATTGGGGGAATCGTGGTACATCTTTGCCACATATTGTTGTTTTCTGGGTATACGCGTTTGCAACGGTGTTGGCCACGTGCCCTTCCTTGGATAATTGATCTTCCTTTGCCCGGCTATCACGCTCTGGGCTGCTATCACGCCCGTTGCCATACTAAGTATCCACCACCAG
Source organism: Ectocarpus sp. CCAP 1310/34 (assembly GCA_902602495.3). NCBI lineage: Eukaryota > Phaeophyceae > Ectocarpales > Ectocarpaceae > Ectocarpus > Ectocarpus sp. CCAP 1310/34. Next base: position 185,676 of record CACKRE030001482.1, on the reverse strand, counting down.
CTATCACGCGGCCAGGCTGTCACGCCTCTAGGCTATCACGCCGTCACAAAAGTTATCACAACACCATCGTCAACACATCAGAGCCATCACGCTCCGGAACATCACAGATGCGGCGGGTTACCACACCCGCGGGCAGTTTACTGTACTTTATCTTTGCCGGTAAACTCGCCGCGTGGTTCTTTTTTTTTTGCCGTCTAAATGCGCCTGGCGCACCAACCTCTCCAACACAGGTGTCCGCAAAAAAAAGCAGCCAAGCCTGTTGCATGGGTGCATATTTTGCTTGCGGGAAACGAAGCACAACTACTGTCATTGCGGAGTGCGTGCATTTGCAGTCGGACCCGCAAAAGTTGCACCGGAAGACCTATGCAGTGGACGTACCGCCGTGGCCAGGCGTCATTGCAAAAAAGCGGCAAGCCTGTTGTTGTATGAACGTGCATATGTTGTTGCGGTAAACAAAGCGAAAGGGCACCGCTGTTGCACATTGTGAATAGTTGCCAGGCGCGCCACTGACATTTTCTTTTTGACATGTTCCGCCTTTGCTGTCGGCTTTGATGCTATTCTGCTTACGTATTGAACAGACTTGATTGATCGAGCAAAACACAGCAGCAGCAGTAGATGTAGGTCTAGATGTGAAACCACTATTATTTCGTTCGTCACTGACGCACTATTCGATCGATCGAAACAGCGTGCGAGCCCCCTCCCGTATCACTAACCTTCACAACCCCCCCCCCTCCCCAACCTCTCAGCATGTCGCTCCGTCCCGCCATTGAAGGGATGCGAGGTCAATGGTCTAAAGCCTACATACGGCATGGGTGTACAAGATAAGCCTACCCCCCCCGGAGCAAATTTAATCCATTCCAAACGCAAGCTTGTACGCAAAAAATCAATCCAAGTACACAGCATGAAAAAACACTCAGTGCCGTCATCATCTCGAACGGACTACTGCTGTCATTGCGTCAACAAAGATTGTGCAGGTGGGAGGCGAACCAGCGCATGGCGAGAGCTGGTGGTTGCCCCAAATCGACAAAGGACAAAGATCGACCTCTATTCCGGCCTTCAAAACGCGCATCGTTTCCCGGTCCACAGCAGTGCACCTCTGAGGAGACCAGGCGAACTAAACTAAACAAACGAACCACACAATCGCAAGCGCGCACCGTACCTTGGCAAGCCATGCACGCACGCATTGGGTGTCGCCGCCTGCCCATGATCCGTTCTGTCCATTGCACGCGAAATCAGACGCACTCTCGCCAAAAAGCTATTTAGCTGCATCGCTGTATCGCACTTGTCCCGCGAAACTCGATCCTACAACGTCTTGCCACGTACTACTTCGACAAGCAACCCACATGTGCGCGACGATATTTTTAATGCACCCAGCAAAAAAATCAAGCAAGAGATGTACACAGCCTCTGTACCCTGACCGACCCACGTACGGTCACACCTGGACCCCTCTCCGTCCTACCTCCCACGAGCCCCCTACCCCTCCGACCGAGCGGTGTATGTTATCTAGTACTATCGCCAGTGTCGTACCCGACGCCCTTCATTCTCAGCCGGTTACATAGTGTGGCCAAACACAACGAATATACTCACGACAATTAATCGTGTGTGTGTGTGTGTTTTTAGTTTGTGATTTTTCTGATTTCCACTCTCTGTTGAGTTTCAAAGGGGTCGGCTGGTGACGTATTATAGCCCGATCCATGCCAGAAGAAAAAAAAGAAAACACGACGGTGTGACGACCCATGTCGATCGGGCGCTACAGTACCGGGCGACTGACTATTCTTCTCCCTGCGGCATTTCGCTGTCTAACAATTGCCTATAAAACAAACTTCGAACAGTGACAATGGCTGCATGCAGCATTGTACGCACGCCCCGGCGCGCACCTCATCCAGCCCCTACGCAGCACCTCTTCTCGGCAGCCGCATCGCATCCGAACAACAAACCGCAGCCATAAATCCCAGCAGTTTCGCCGCCGCGGAAAACGTCTACTTCTCTCTGCTACACGGGTGGGATGCGCCTTGCAATATATCCCGTATCCCAGCCAACGGTGTTGGGTGCGGCAATCAATCGTACAACCCTCAGCAAAAGAAAACCAACTGCTGCGTGCATACGACGACGATCAAAGAAGGTGACAAACGCCAGAAACAAAACCGAAGCAGGAAGGCATTGCCGTGCCGGCGCCTCAGCGGGGACCGTAGTACCCTGCCCCCCCTCCGCCTCCACCTCCGCCGCCGCCGTAGCGCCCCCCGCCGCCCCCGTATCGCCCCCCTCCCCCGCCTCCGTACGAACTCCTGCTACCGCTGCCCCCGCCGTACCTGTCTCTGTCACGGTCCTCGTGCCGCCTTTCCGCGAAATGGTTTTCCCCGTCCGAATGCAGGCGTGTTGGCGGCGTAGAGAGAAAAGGCCGCGCGGGGAGAGGAGCGGGGGAAAATCATTTCTTCTGTACCAATGACTACGCCTATTGCTTCCGTCAGCAAAGAGAAAGACAGATGGGAGCCTGCCTACCTTCGTTGAAAATCAGCAGCAGCAATTGCCTCAAAACCAGTAAATGAATGTGATGCGAGGGGAAAAATCACGCACGCGCGGGCTCGTTGGTGCTCGGTGCAATGCACCGGCTCCGCAGCTGACGCAGTTGCCGCGACGCCAAACGTCGCCGCCAAAATAACAGCAACGACAACAACCACAACACACAACGGTCCCCGACAAGAAAGCGAAGAAGATTGGGAATAATACGCTTCAACAAAGAAGGTGCATAATACCTGCGTGCGCTTCTCTCTCGTTTTTTTTTTGTGACAAATACGTGCTGTGTGGTCTCTCTCGAAGCGCTCTCTTTCTCTCGCTTCTCTGGAGCACTTGTCGATAGAACACCATACCACGGTTGTACTGCTGTAGTACTCGGGTACTCGCGGTCCACGGTATGTGTACCGGGGGGGGAGGGGACACGGCGGGGACAAGAGCTCCAGGCACTTGCAGAATGGTTGGTACACACGCCCAACCCGCGCTACCGCAGCGGAACAGAAATCACTCCCCGTCGGCTGGCCCGCGCGAGGGGATCGGGGTGCCGCAGAAGCACGCGACCAAGGAGTGACGAGGGGTGGTAGTAGGCAAGGTATTGTAGTTGGACAAGCTCACCACGCGCCATGCGAGCACCCTTCTCTCGTCGAAAAATAGCGCAACATACGCAAGGCAGTGCGGCGAACTTTGCTCCGCACGGTGCGCCGTAGGCTGTCGTCCGAGTGTGTGGGACAACGATTCACCCCGTGTCTACTGGCTACGTCGGAGGGGATCACATCATCGTCCGGGCTGCTATGCATGTATCGGGAGGTTCGTCAGAGCTGTCATGAGGGGAGACACCGCGCGAACAGGCAACGCACACCTCACCAGCACGTCAAACAAGACAAACCGAGAGAGCACTTCCATGGCCCTTGGCTATTGCTTGACATCGGGAGAGGGGGGAGGCTTCTGGAAGATTGTGGGTTGGTCCATGGTCTCAACAACGGGAGGCAATAAAAAGAACGGGCCCGCTCTACCTTACCCGCCCCCGCCGCCCCCGATCACCGATCGATCACACCTGGAACTCATCCATCGACTGAATCGCCATCCCGCCCTCCACACCTCCCCGACTTCCATTTTCCTTTTCCTTTCCATTCGTGCTCTGACTTCGAGCAGCATGTCCTGACCGATTCGGCCAGATCTCCATCCATTGGCAGGCGTACTCACGTAGGCGTGTGCACGGAAGGATAAGACCCGGCATATTCCTCCGGATAGCAAGTGCTACGGAAATGAATAGAGCATCGGGGGGCGACGTCTACCCTGGCCCCCCCCCCAACCGTTCGAGGGGCCCTCACGGCGGCGATGAAACGGCAGCCGTCACCGTTGCTGATGAGTACAGGTGACACCTCAACACACACGCTTAACAAACGCCTCCAAGTCCCACCAACCAGACTCGCCCTCCTCCCTCGTTGAGCTTCTTACTGTACATCCATCGCATCGTATCTTCGAATCTTCGTATCTGATGCCGTCCGATCGGGTAGCTCGTGCATCCTCTCAGGGACAACAGCAAAATCACCCGCGACAGCAGACCAACAGACAACAGGAAACAGCGACAACAACAACAACAACGGCATACAGCATATCCAAAAAACGATTGGTCAGACATGGCGAGGGGAACAAATGATTAGATTGATAAAAAAAAACTCACCTGCGCCGCTCGCGGCTATCTTCACGGTGCCGGCGATCCCTGGATCGTTCCCTGGAGCGGTCTCGAGAACGGCCCTTGGAGCGGTCTCGAGAACGGCCCTTGGAGCGGTCTCGAGAACGGCCCTTGGAACGGTCTCTGCCCCGGTCCCGGGACCGATCCCTCGACCTGAGATAAAAAGCGAGGGAGAGGGGGATGGAGAGAGAGAAGGAGAGCGAGAGAGACAGGGGGGGGTGGTGGAAGGGGGTCAACATGACACGATAAAAAAACGCAAGCAAAAAAAATGAGGTGGTGTTCTACAACTTCTGTATGGCCTTCTCGCGTGAAAAAAGGAACGATACACACAGGGAGGCATTGTGTCTGTGATCCTGTCTAGGGGCTCTTTCTGCTGTTGAAAAAGTACCTCATGCTATGTTACGTGATGCACACGTGACACGGGACGACAGCAAGCAAAACAAGCAATGACCAGCACACCGGCAGCGACGCAATCTGACGACACTGCCGTACGTAAGTTACGGTTGTCAGTTTTGCCCGACACCGCACGGAGGATCTCGATCCGACCCACCTGTCCCTCCTCCTGTCTCTGTCCCTGTCTTTGTCATCCCTACCCTTGCGGTCCCCGTCCCTCCTGCTGCTGCTGCGGCTCTCGGCATCCCTGTCCCTGCCTCCTCGACGATTCTAACAATAAAGAAAAAAAAAAAAGCAGCGGCAATAAATACACAAATGAAAGAGGCAATGCGAGGTTGAGGCTTGCGTATGGTTGTCTTCGCGCTACACTCGTGCTTTGTCTGTCGCCAAGCTACTTGCTTGCATGCCATACACTCTCGCTCCCACAACATCGCTCTATGCAAATAGACAAGTAGCCGGTGTCGTTGTAATTCAACTGCGCGCGCGGTCCGCCCGCTGCACCCTACAGCTGCCCTATCCTACCCTGTACCTTCTCGTCCTCCTCCTGACGCTTTTTAAGACGTTCCGCCCTCTCCTTGTGGATGCTTTCCAACTTCGTGCGGATGTCAACGAAGCCGATGTGAAGCTTGCCGCCGAAACTGAAAAAAAAGGGAGGGGGGTGGGGGGCACCGCAGAAAGGACGGGAGGAGCGGCAAAACGACAGCGGGTGGCGGCTGCTTCACTACACAAACCTTCAATTGTCGCTTTCACAACAGTGGGAAAATCTAGGTACAACTCTTGTCGTGAAGTCGTCACATGTCAAGGTATCGCTTCCGCACACCCGAGGTCATAACGTAGGCGTGGCCTGACCCTCACACCATGAGCGTCCGTTTTTTCATGCACCTTCCCGCCAGAGACGTTTGTCACCACACCAATTAAGCTGCCGACCGGCGGACCTTGTGCACCCGATAACAACAACAACAGCGCTACAACGACAACGACAACACACAAAACTCAACAACAGCAACAAGCAACAACACGCGAAAGTGTCCGTTGCAGGGCAAAACAACGACACACAGCAAGGACACACCCAACACACAAAAACAAATCTTAACACACATCCCCACTAACAAACACGCCTCCTACACGTAAAGGCTGCTCTCACCCTATATGCGCACGTGACTTTAAAGACAAGGGTCCCTCCATCTGGAAACATTGGAACACCCCTAGCTTACGTGTCAATCTTGGTCGCGGTGGGGGGGGGGACAGGCCTTACATGTCCCCGGGGGGAAAAATTTGGACAAAATCCCCGGGGTTTCGACGTTTTTTGGGCCCTTTTTCAGCCGCGCGCGCGCGGGATCCCACACAGAGCTAGTGGAAAATATGGAAATACCCCAAGAATACACGTCAAACATGGTCGCGAGGACTAGTGTATGGTGAAGGAAATAGTATGACGACAGGAAAGCCTCATCAATGAAGAGTATTGGTTTTGCTATTGAGACACCAAGTCCTTCAACCTTCATAATAGACTGCTGCAAGTGAGCCGCCTAAAGTGGCTATCCTGCGTGTCAATCTTCGCCCGGCAGGGGGATTGGCGGGGGTGTTCCACGGTTTCCACATGGAGGGACCCTTGCTTCAAGAGACCCCCTGCTCATTTCTTCCACATACCCCCGCCAACAAACACGCCCCTTGTGCACCGGCTGTTCTCAACCACTACGTGCAGATGACTCACTGCTCCGCCAAACGGTCGTTGGAGTCGAAGATGGACAGCAGCGCGCCGCAGATGTCACACACGCGCAGCTTCTGCTGAGTCGCGTTCCCCAGCTCTTGCGCGGTGGGGTTGGATGTGGCGAGGTGGAGGGGAGCCGACTGAGCCCTGGCTTCCATGATGCTGTCCTGTAAACAGAGAACCGAAAGCATAGGACACGGGGGGGGAGAGAGAGAGAGAGAGAGAGAGAGAGAGAGAGAGAGAGAGAGGGAGTTGCACACGGGATGGTGTGAGGGTCTGCACATCTGCACATGCCTAGTTTGTGAAACAATACACAGTCGAGGGCTGAACCAGAGATGCATCGCGGTGAGTCGCATCACAGCTGCATCTTTGCCCAAGCGAGGCGTAGTCTCCACGAGGGTACGAGAAGCACGACAATGATCATCATTTTCTTCGTGCCATCAACAAGAGATTCGCATTTCGCCGATATGCTGTGGAATCACCTGTGCTCTCTTCACTTCCTCCATTAATAGGCACTACTCAAAGTTTAGCACCTGCAGCGCCTTGGCCTCCAACTCGGCCTTAGTGCGCTGCAGCTCCTCCGCCTGCTCGAACAGTTCTTGGGCCTCGTCCACGTCTCCCTCCTCGCCCTTCGCCTCAGCATTCTTCATGATCTCGCTCATCTATTGGACGCGCATACACAGCAGAAGCATACGGTCATAAATCATGTTCAGCCACGCATGTTTTATCACAATCAGACGGGGGTCATACCACATCCTCCGCTCCGATACCTCACAGTCTGCCTGATTATACTCCTTGACATCCCTGCTGTCTTGTCTGCCGCCATCGTCAAAAGGCCTCTGTTCGTTTTGGTCGGGGGATCGTGCCCTCCGTGCCTCCACCTCGTGCAAAACAAGGCGTGCTACCCCCCCCCCCCCCCCCCCCCCCCCCCCCCCNCCCCCCCCCCCCCCCGTACAACCAAACCAATAATCCTGGTCTCTCAGAACAAGGCCTCTCCGTCTGCCTCTTGATCTCTCTGCTTTGCCTCTTTCGGACGTGCGCGCCTCGTTCTGGAACAACATCCATCTGTCACCCTGTGTCTCTTACCTGGACCTCGATCTTCATGATCTCCTCGTTGTTGCGGAGAGAGGCCGTGTCCATCGCCATCGCACCCTGTCCCCCTTCCTCCAGCCGTCTCTGCGAACGCGAAATCTTCTTGTCCTGTTTTTCGTACACCATCAACACCCCCCCCCCCCCCCCAA
>CACKRE030001482.1:147163-160799 GCA_902602495.3 Ectocarpus sp. CCAP 1310/34 | reverse complement strand
CCCCCCCCCCCCCCCGCTCTTCCCTACCCTCCATGAAACACACGGACAGAAACAAAACGAAGGTCCGCGACATGACGGAGAAATAAATTTACGAGCAGTAATACGCAATCTGCTCATTGCTGAGAAAAAATGAAGCAATCATACCATTTCACACATGGAACAGGAACGACCCGGTATTGCGCACTATTCCTCCTTGTGTTCTTGGCCAAGGCCGGAGAACCAAGGAGCTACAATGGTCTGACACCCCCCCCCCCCCCCCCCCCCCCCCCCCCCCCCNCCCCCCCCATTATTGGTCTCGGTTGTACGCGAGGGATGCGAATACCGAGCAAGGACGCCCTCTGTCGCTCGCCTTGCCCAAGGGCGAGGAGTATGATCTAGCCAATGGGGTCAAAACACGCTGTCGTTGAAACCTCCTTACAACCCTCTTCTCCCCCGCGCGCCCCTGACATAAGAACTCCTACACAAAATTCACACAGAAAGACCGCCCTATTCTGTGACACACTAACCCTTTTTCTCCCCAGCCTCGCCAAGGCCAGAATCTGGGGGGCGCGGGGGGGTATGTCTCCCCATCGCTCGCGGACTCCTTTCGACCCACAACGAACGGGGTAAACCGAAGAGCATTGTTTCTCTCACCACACTACCCGATGCAAGACAAACCGCTGAACGCATGCCTAGCGTTTGTCCATGCACGCCATCATACGCCAAGATCAACAATTAGCTCGTCCACTCTTCTTGCCGAACTAGACTCAAGTCGACCCCGGTAAATATGTCTGAAGGGCGATCAACACCGGCAGTTGGAATCCAGTCATCCTTCAACAACACGAAAACGCTTATGACGAAGCCTGGAAGACATCAACCAATCATGCAGTCAGGCAACGGCACAAGATAGCCTCCCGGAGACGCCTTAGGTCCCCTCTCACACCAACCAGGGCAAGAGATCAGTCACCTGTATTTTTTGTTCTATACAATCAAAGTTTGTAAACCTTCAAGGGATTTCACCCACCCCCACACACGAATGAGCATGTTACAATTGTAACTTGAAGAGAAAACTCTCCCCCCGAACCAAGTTTTTTTTCCTCCAGCCCTGTCAGTCCCCAGAGCTTCTAATTTACACACAAAGAGTACGCACCAAAAGTCGGAGGGAGGACACTTTTGTACATGAAGATGGGTAACACGTTACATAGAAAATACCCACGAGCCCTTTCGGTCTATGAGCCTACCGTGAGCTTGAAACGTTGGCCGAGGCCAAGGCCTAACCCAAGAAGTCAGCATTGAACAACATCAAGACATAAATAACATCTCTGCAAATCCCACCCCCTATGTGCATACTCCAAGCCGGCACGATTTGACTTTTTCTTCCTCTACGACTCCCTTTTACCCCGTACTTGACCGCGCGTGTGCAAGACACTATTTTTTTTCGCTTGCACCTTGATAATGATAGCAACGCTAGACGCACAAAATCCCAACACTGGACACCTACCCCAAGTAGTTTCACCCTACATCTATTGTACCATACACAGGTCTCGGTGCCCGGAAGTTGATATCACATCGTCATAGCCCGAGCTTTTTTTTTTCCCGACTTCGTGAAACTGAGACTTGCCGCAGCTTCTTAGCGAAAAACCTTCCATATTATGAGATGACCAGCCTTCCCATCACCCTCTGGCGCCGGACTGAACATCCTGGAGGCAGCGTTCACTTCAAAGAGGAGCAAATACAGACGTATTCAATAAACAAGTAACACGTTCTACGATGCACGCATTCACGGGGCAGAATATGCGTAGGACTTCGAAGAACAGAAGACCTCTTGCACGGCACGAATTCTCTGCTCAAAACTCCTCCACGAGCACGACACGTTTCCCTACACACGCCACGCATACCCCAACCGCGGGCGTCAAGGTTTTCGACACCGCGGCGGATTTGGACGCTGTGCTTGTTCAGAGGATCCGAATATAAAAAACACGTACATGAAATAGAAACACACACCTTTTTCTGCAGTAGCCTGCGTTTCACCCGCCCAATAATGCAGCAACCCATATTCGGAAGGTGCAGATTCGTTTGCGTCGCACGCTGATTCCGCGCTGCACCCCCGAACGGTAAAGTAAGTACCACAACAGTGTACGTCTCCAGTAGAGGGCAACCTTTCACGCTTGTCTATTCAGCACGACCAACGACGAACAGCAGCCCATTCTTCTATCGAAAAAACACTCCGCATCCTGTGTTGTGGGCATGGCAGTCGACATCAACCCACGTTTTGAGTTCACAACAAGCTGCGGATGGTCGGGCGTCACCACACTCACCACACCAACACCACCCAACACCAAACCAGCATCGCCACCAACACCATAAAAAAAATACAATCGACATCACAGGGGGGGGGGTGATAACCACACACTTCGACGAAGAGGCACAAGCGCCTACTGTCCAGCTTGCGTCGCCGTTTGTCACACATGCCTTTTTTTTCCCGACGTACACACCAAACCCCAGCGCTAAATACACACCCGCCTTCAGAGCAAGCCTTGGCCGGCATCGCCGTCAGCGCCAGCGGTGACGCCACTAGCAACCAGCACCATCACCAAGACTAGCACCAAAAATAGTGCCGCCAACACCACCACTGCCGGGCAGCTCTACCGTACACTCACAGAGCGAGAGCTCTCTATCCAGCTCCAGCCCTAGCTCCGAGGTCTTGATCTTTTCTCCCGGCCCGTACCAGCTAACCGGGCAAGGGTGCACGATGCCGAAGTCGTCACCGCAGTACGTCCCTGCGGCCGTCGGTCCGACCAGGTTTTCGTCGTGCGAACGGAAGCCGTCACCGCCGAGAAATTGAGCGGGGTCGGGCCCGGGAGCAGGGGCGGCGGAGGGGGATGCCGAGGGCAGGAGGAACGAATCGGTTGCCAGGTTTCCACCGCCGCCGCTGCCGCCGGACTCTGGGAACCCTCCGAACCATCCCTCCGCTCGCGGTGCTAGCGACGCCACGGCCGTTCCCCGCGGTAAAGGAGGACGTCATCGGGAACAGAGGCTTGTAGCAACGTGAGCCGCTGCTGCTGTTGTTCGGGTCGGAGAGCGGGAGCAGGGGGGGGCTGCTGCTGCTGCTGCGGCGGCGAGGCGGTAGTCGGCGCGGGTGACGCGGCCGGCACACCTGGACCCGGAAGCTTGAGAGAGCTGGCCAAGCCGCCGCTGGACTCGTAGCGAGACAGCAGACAGGAACGCTTCCGCAGCCACCGACTCTCCCGCTCCTGCCACCGTTCCATAAAGGGGGTGTTCGCTGCGGTGACTGCAGCGACGACCGCGGTGGCGGGGGGAGTATCGAAGCTCCCGGCCACCGATCTCGAGCCCGGCTCGAGAATTTGGTGACGTTTGCGCCGGTGGCCCTTTTCGTCACGCTTCGCCGCCCCGGCCGGCACCTCCTTCAGCTTCTTGGACGGCATCACTTGGTTTTGCAGCAGCTGTTGCTGGCCTTGGTCTTGGACCTCCTGAAGGGGGGGAGGACGAGGTCGAAAGCCGGAGCGCGGCAGAGAGGAGGCACCTAGGGGAATCGTGTAAGAAGCACAAATCATCGCTCGCTCGGCGCGGAACAGCAGGCCCCGAAACCCATGTTTCCAGCATGTGTTGTCTCAGCAAGCGAAGCGATGGCACAATAGCGAAGAAATGATCTAATATTGACGGCAGACCCAGCTGCGCCAAGGCTACCCAAGCGAACGATGATCCCCCGAACAGCCTCGAGGTTGCACCGAACCAGAGCACAGAGCCAAATTGGCCGCTGCCACATACCGAAACACTGAATATTTTACGAATAATCCGTCCGGAGTGGGCCCATGCAAAAACAGTGTCATCAAGGGGTGGTGCGAGATGAAACTAAAAGCAGGCAGCAAGACCGGCCGACAGCTGGTTGCCAGCTGCCAGTTGGGTTCCTCCGTGAGGAAGCCAGCAGGGAATGTAGGCTCTGGACAGAGGATGTAGGGCTCTAGTGTGGGATGCGGTCTAATTGCTTACTATTTCAACAACTTGACACACTCTAACTTGCGCTTCTCAAGTGGGGGCGCGTTCCACGCCAAAAGAATACACCTCAAAGGCACACACCTCAGAGGACAGCGTGATGCACGACGAGTGCAAGGCCACTTTTCGCCTGCCAAAAGCACAAGGAAGGGCACCCAGGATGCTTAAATACTCACCAACAAACACGCGTGACACCGAACTTGAGCGTCTAGCACTCACCAAGATGTCGTCGTGACCATAATCTGCGTGGTCGTTGTCAGCTTCCGGCAAACTTTGGAACAGCCAGTCGGGCCCCAACGATCCGTAGCCCAAGGTCCCCAACCCGCCCCAGGAATTTTCATCATCGCCAGTGCAGATGTCGGCGTTCCCGTTACCGACGCCCTTCCCACGACCGACAACGCTCCTACTTCCGGATCGGATGCCGTTATCATTGGACGTACTACCGCCGCCGGCACCAGGCCCGTCGTTTGTGTCCGACCTGCTGTCGGCCTCGTCAAAGTCGTCCTCGAGCCACCGAAACGAATGGTGCCGCCGCCCTTTCCCTTGGCTTTCACCCGCGTCGCCGCCCTGGCTTTCACCCGTGTCGCCGCCCCAGCCAGGGCTAGAGCCGGAATAGAACGAGACGGGCCTCGACGTCGAGATAGAGCCCAAGCCGGTGTTGAAGGAGTGGCTGGCGAAGTCAGCGCTCCCTCCTCCGTACCGGTTCTGATGAGGAGGGGCAAAAAGGGGCAGATTTAGAGGTAGTTGAAGGCAGAAGCGGTGTCGGTGTCCGAGTGTTGGCCTTAACTCCGCTGTCTGTAGTAAAAGGGGAAAATTGAACCCTTGATAGGGCGAGCGAGCTAGATAGCACACCCACCCGTGAATGAGAGCAGATGCACATACTCAGAATCGTTGTCAGTCCCTGCTGCAGCCCGAAAAGCCGCGTACGAAGCTTTGGAAACATCAAACTTCGGAACAGGAGGCAACACGCACTACAGCAGTACAAACAACCTAACAGACCTGCAAGAATCATGACTGGATTCTGCACAGACATCGACGGACTTTCTCCCATGCTGTGTTCCCCCAACTTTTCGTCTTGCGCATTTTCCACGAAGTTTACTTCAGGACAAACTTGCCCACATGATTAATTTGTGCATAGGTTCGGTACAGTGCAACCCGACACAATACCTGGCGTCACCAACAGAACTCCTTTCGATTGACAAACACATTCCATGTGAGTTTTCTTGAGCTCGGAAGTACAGAGGTGCGGTGGATGTGCTAGGTGGAAGAGGAAGAATGCGTACACGACATAGCAGCAACAACAGCAACAGCAACAGCAACAACAACAACAACAACAACAACAGGACCCTGTGGACTTCAGCCACCACCAACCACCACAACAACAACGCCCCCGCCAGCAACAATCCTCACCTCTCGCCTATCCCTACAGGTAGCCTTCCTCCTCCCCTCCGGTAAGGTCGTCTGCGGCACATGTTCGGAGGCCGTCGAAGTTCTTCCGGCACCGGCGAAACCACCTCCATCGCAATCCCTCCAGCCGCTGCCGTTGGTACTGCTGGTGCCGCCGCCATCGCCGCCACCGGCAACCCGACCACCGCCGCAACCGCTACCCTTCCCGACCCGCGCCACAACGACCCAGCCGCCCCCGCCGTTACCGTTGCGGTCGCCTGCTGCCCGGGGGTGAACGGACTCCGGCGTGTTACAGCAGAGCGAAAGCGCGGGAGGAGACGTCGGGGCGAGGACGCGGCTCTGCTGGGCCTGGGTGTTCGCCGGTCTTGCGCCCACGCCTGTTGTGGGCTTCGGTCCCGATTTTTGCTTCAGGCTGAAGATGCACGGCCGGTTTCTCTTGACACACCTGCTGCACGACTTCTCGTAGGCGTTTCCATCACACTTCACCTGTGTTGTTGTTGTTGTTGTTGTTGTTGTTGTTGTTGATGTTGTTGTTGTTGTCGTCGTCTTTTTCGTGTTTGGGGAAGGAGGAGGGGAGGGGGGAGCAGGGGAGAGCGGTGCATGCGCTCACTTTCGTGCACCCCTGTCAACCATTGGCGGGGCAAGACGGGTGCACACCGACATTTCAAGGACCAGAACGACACGCGCGCACGCGCGAAGGCATAAACTCAACGAGAAATTGGGTAACTTCGTAGGTTATCGTCCGTAACGAGTCAAGCTTGGCTTGGAAAGTGGGGAAGAAGAACGTTAGAGTGTACCATACGTGTTGTTGACGGTGGTTGTTTCGCGGCAGCTACGGTGACCTGCCTCATCAGCGCATCAAAAATCCGCTCTATTTGCAATGAAGTCGAGATTTCCACCGTCATGGACAGAATCAAGAGTGCTGGTAGCCGATAAATTGGTTGGGAGCTTGTCTGGGGCTTCGACAGAGGAGAACGCAAGTTAAAAAATAGAGGGGCGCGTGATAGGGTTTCGCTAAGGAAACGGCCAGAATGAAGAAACTTGGTATTTCAATGTGGAATTTGAGCATGGCGATATCAGTTGGAAATTACGACACGAGGGGGAGTGCGTTTTGGTCGATACACGTGGCTTGGTGGTTGGTAGTAGGAATCCGTTCCTGTCCCCAGAACGACTACCAGAAAGCGACACATTTTTTTGTCCCTTTGAAATGAGTTGCAGAATATACACCGTCCGTGTTGCCGCTTCATTTGCTCACTTTCTTGCTTACGCAATAGTCTAGTCGCAGTTCTTCCTGAGCGACATCTCGTTCGGTCTATGGCGAAGTTTCCGCTGTGCTGTTTGTCGTTGTGGTCGAGGCGCCCAGCCGCGTGGACGCGGTAGCCTATTCGCTGGCTGTGGATGAAGCCCCCCACTGCAGCTGCTGCTCTAGTTGGTTCCTGGTGGTGATGTTGGTTCTTGCTGGTGCTTGTCGCCTCTCTGGGTTTGTCAAGGCCCCGCCGCTACCGCTGCTGCCGTTGCGACGGGAGCGTGGTGCCGGTATTGGCCTGTGTTCTGCGGCGAACGAAGCCAAGTGCTGGAGGCAGTTGGCTGTCGCTGCTTCAGTTGGTGTGCAATGTATGCCTAGACGTGGATAGATAGGTCGAAGTCGGCTGGCTGTAGGAGACACTGTCGAGAGGTGAAGCCCCCGCGACCACTGTTTGCTGCTGCTGCTTGCTGGTTCTACGAAGCGACGGATTGTGCAGGATAGCACCAGGCTGCTTCCGATTCTGGATGCCGTTTCTTGTGGTGCTTGTCGTGTCTCTCGACACTTCAAGGCCGTGCCGCTACCGCTGCCGCGTCGATGCCACGGGAGCGTGGTGCTGGTGTCTGCGCCTGTATTCTGAGGGAGTAGAGGTACTGGTGCTTGTCGCTGCTTCAGTTGGTGTGCAACGTGCGAGTACGTGTAAGGGCGAGGGCGGTTGGTGTTCAGCTCTTCTGCTCCTGCTGGGTGTGCGCGATAGCACCACCATGGAAGAAAGCAGAGAGAGAGGGAGAGAGCATCTTCATTTAAGAATGCGAAAACGAGCATGAACTTTTTATGTTCGTGGAGCAACGTCCGGCCTAAGTGGCCCCGTCTGCACCGACCTCGTCGGCACAACTGATCGGGACTACTCTTGCTCAATCGGTGTTGTTATGTGGCGCCGCCGGGGCTACGCCGAGGACCCTGCGTGGATTCTCTCGACGCGGGTCGGCGGACAAGTGAGCTTATTGAGAAACCTCTCCTACCTACAGATGTGACTTATTAGGTGATGTTGGTGTTGGCGTTGGGTACGCTTGCGCCTCATTTAGAGCAGCAGCTCGTCCCCGCACGAAAGATAGACAGATAACATGAGAAACACCGCTTCGGGCGTATGAGCACTGGCCAACTCGCTAGAGGTTACTCGGCAGCGAAAACCGCGTGCATAGCTCAAATGCCCTCGGTAGGTTCCTCAACTCAATAACTGCCCCCTTCGCGCTGAAAAGTGGAGCTGTTGTCTTGACACATGATACCGAAGTGGTACCGTGTACTTACGAGGTCGGAGGTCGTAAGGGTAGAGGGGGACTCTCTAGTCAGTAACAGGGCGCGTTCTCCCGTTAGTGCTAGGTTCTCGCAGCAGTCCAGTTGCCGTCTGGCGAAGCAAACGATCTGTGAATGTGTGTCAACCAACGTTCGTCGAAAATGGATCGATTTCATTGGCCTGAACCGACATTCGAGCAACATAACGTTCCTCCGACGCTGTTCGTCTGTCCCTTTGTGCGTAATCCTCGCTTCCAGCAAGCAAGGGCCACAGAACACTAGTCTATAATCTGTCCAATCATCAACCCGTACGCTCTTCTCACCAACGTATTTGATGCCTTGGTACCCTCGAATCCCTACTGCTGTGTGAATGTTGGAACATACCGCACATAGACTGAGAGTACAAGAGGAGTAACGCATGTTGGTATCGTTAGTATCGTTGGTTGTTGACCAGCGGAGGGTTGGAACTCGCGGTTTTCACATGTATATGCACACCCGAGCTAATCTTGGACAAAGGTCATGCTATAGACTACATGTACAAATATATCATGCGTACATCCGGTCTCGCTGCAAAATCTGGAACTAGTCTACACTGCTGTAGTCGATTGCACGAGGTGATACTGCTGGTGTTTGTGCTGCTGGTAGGGTACAGCAGCAGCCCTGACTGCTGGAGCGATGGTGTTATTTATTTATTTATTTTTTCCCATCATTGGACTCTGTCGTCTGCCCCTCTGGCCCCTATCCTCCACTTCTACCAGCTAGACGACCCAACCGGGGTCACATAGGAGGGGGGGGCTGGACCCCCTCCTGCGGTTCCTGCCCGAGGTATTTTTATCGCGAGGAGGGTACAGCAATCCCTTCCCTCGCGACTTACGAAGTCGATTATGGTTTACTAACAAACGAGCTTTGCAGCGGGTCGCTTTCATCCTAGACCAGGATAGACTATATTTAGTGAGAAAAAATCTCTCTCTGCCGGGACTCGAATCCATGACCTGGCCCTTAGCAGGCTGCGAGGCTACCCACTAGACCATGGTATGTAGCTAGACGTACCGCCGACGCCCCGCTTCCTCGAGAATCTGGCGACATCTCGTTGGTACTTCTTCTACAGCGTGTTAGTCGACCATTTGCTGAGGAAGGGCAGTCGGATTCGGTCGCAGTGTGGCGGGAGCTTGTGCGCACCTACGTAGGCGTGGGCGCCATCCGACTCATTTGTGAAGCGATGTCCCTACATGAATGGGGGCGAATGCGGCATGTTCTTCCATCGATCAGAGGCAAGCAGTGACGAGGCGGCATGGCTCGCGGTAAGACCTACACATTGAGACATACTAAAGATATCGCGAAACGTGGGCGATAATTCGACATCGGTTTGTCGATTTCCGCCAAGCCGACCAAAACGAGCGACGGGGACAGGCAGACGGGGAACCAGTGAAGACGAAAGAGAACCAGCGCGCATGGTCGCACATGGCCGCACCCTGGTGACGCGCGCTTGCAGGGATATTGATCGAACCTGGTGACTGGCCATGATTTGGGGTGCCCTATCGAGACATGCTCAAAATGTCGCGAGCCGTGCGCCATAGGTAGAGATCGGTTGATGAGGAAACGGAATATGAGGGCAACAAATGAATGAGAGATTGTTCAAACATGAATGCGAACTTCCCTCTAGATTCGAGGCGTTCACGAGTGGTAGATTGCGTGGCAAGTTCTGGTGAACAACTCAACGCGGTGCGTAGTGTACATTTGTTCACACAACACCCACCACATTGACACAAAATTGATCGAAAAAGAGGTCGGACACCCATACCAACAGACGGACGGCGGTGGTCAAAGCCGTGGTACGCGATCTCCCAAACTAGAAGCAAACGAGCGACGTTCATGCACACCCAAGACGGGGTTGACATGTGGTCGTGATTAGAAAAACGTACCAAGTCGTAGTCAATTCCCGTGGTCCTCCCAGTCCCGCGGGTCTACTTTCAGCGAACGACGCAACAAACAGCCGCAGGTCAACGCAATTTATTTTACCCCCTGTGTCGCCGTCCCTGTACCTGCTGCCCACAGGGCAAAACTGTCAACAAAGTGTGTTGCAGAAAGACGCACAGAAGTGAAAAACATGCACACAAACAAACAAACGCGTAACAGATTCGGCATGAAACATATCATTAAAGCGTGCCTGTCGGAGAAAGAACGCAATCTCTTTTCACAACTTTCAGAGTGCTCAATCAACAAACAACACACGACACCTTAACTCGCCAATTTTCCGGAGAAACGAACCATGCAAACCAAGCACATAACCGCGGTCGTAGACAAACGAGGGCTCTACACCATGTAGACTCGACAACTGTGTTCGTCAAGGAGCGCAACAGCTCTCAAAGAGCGTGCGAAACCAGCGAACCATACACTACTGTAACAGTGTGGTAAACTCTGGCAGTACTGCATCGGAATGCAACAGCTCTCAAAGAACGAACAATAACCAATGAACCCCACACAAACGGCGTAAACGCTAGCAGTACTACATCGGTGTGCAACAGCTCTACAGAAGAAACGGCGAGACCGCAATAAAAATTGCGAGCCAATCTTTCGTAGAGCGTGCAATCACCAGTGAACCAACACAAACCGTGAAGCTCTAGCAGTACTACATCGGCGTGCAACAGCTCTACAGAAGAAAACGCGAGACCGCCATCAAAAATACAAGCCAGTATTTCGTAGAGCGTACAATAACCAGTGAACAAACACAAACCGTGTAAGCTCTAGCAGTACTACATCGGCATGCAATACTTCTGCAGAAGAAAACGCGAGACCGTACCAAAACGTAACGAGACGAGGCAATCTTCTATAATAGAGCGTGCAATAGCCAGTGAACGAACACAAACCGTATAAGCACTAGCAGTGCTTCATCGGCATGCAACAGCTCTACAAAGAAAAGGCGAGACCGTACCAAAACGTAACGAGACGAGCCAATCTTCCATAGAGCGTGCAAAGCCCAGTGAACCACACACAAACGGTGGAACCTCAGCAGTAGTACTGCTTCGGCATGCAACAGCTCTACGGGAGAAAAGGCGAGACCGTACTTAAAAATTACGAGACGAGCCAATCTTTTGCAGAGCGCACAAATCCCAGTGAACTATACACGAACAACACCGTCATACCGCACCAAGCCCATGTTTTCAAGTCATTCACTGTTGCGTCACTAGGCGCAGCAAGGAGTGAACAGTTCGGTCTCTGCAGCAGCGATTGAGTGAAATTCAACAAAACAATTACTAAGAACCGCCTGCATCTTTCGTTCATCCATCCCTCATTGTCAATCAACGACACACAATAAGCCAAGACGCACTGAAAGGTAAGCTACGCGGGGTGCAGCAAGCACGTTCTGGACGTTGCTTTGGGGCACTGGGTAGTCGGCTGTGTTAGGCCGAGAGAGAGAGGTTGAGAGAGAGTTGGAGAGAAAGTGGGAGAAAGAAACTTGATTGGAGGGAGACGGTGGTGATGGTGGAGAGAGAGGGAAGAAGAAGAAGAAGAGGAAGTGCGCAGCACGCACGCAAGCCTTCCTCATCATCGCATCGACCACGCCCAAAGGGTCCCCGTGACTGCGCTGGTGGTACCCTTCAACACACGAAGTTCCCAACACGCGTCCCCCTGGGATCCTCACAACCAGATACTGCTGCGAGTATATCTAACATCCCCCGTGCTCGCAACAGTTTGTCATTGAAAACTTCGCTAACACCCGACATCTCAACCAAAAGACGTCTTTCCCANAACTTGATTGGAGGGAGACGGTGGTGATGGTGGAGAGAGAGGGAAGAAGAAGAAGAAGAGGAAGTGCGCAGCACGCACGCAAGCCTTCCTCATCATCGCATCGACCACGCCCAAAGGGTCCCCGTGACTGCGCTGGTGGTACCCTTCAACNCCAACACGTATCCCCCTGGGATCCTCACGACCAGATACTGCTGCGAGTATATCTAACATCCCCCGTGCTCGCAACAGTTTGTCATTGAAAACTTCGCTAACACCCGACATCTCAACCAAAAGACGTCTTTCCCAGAATATATGCCATGAAGAATTGACCAGAATAATAAAAGAGAGAAAAGCAATTCAAAGAAATATGAACGCTGCATCGCGCTTAACAAATACTTGGCGCGGGAAATGAAACAAAACGGGAAACAGAACAAGACCAAAACACAACCCATCAGAAAAACAATAAAATGATCATGCCAAATTCATCACAAAATCACCGTGAGATTCGAAAGCATCCTTCGACAAACTCTTCGTAAGAAAGTCTGCACGCTGGTACGGCGACGGCACGTGGATGACCGAAATTTACTTCCTCTCTACCTGTTCCCTGAGAAAATGGTGCCTTACATCTATGTGCTTCGAGTTCGAGTTTGAGATGGGGTTCTGCGCTAGTTGAATCGCCCCCTGGTTGTCCTCGAAGATGGGGATGCACGGCATGCCGACCTTCGGCAACATGAAACGCCAAATCTGCCTCAAAAACAAAATATACTTCACTACGTCACCTAGGGCGACGTACTCTGCTTCGGTGGTCGAAAGCGTGACGCACTTTTGCGTTCTGGAAAACCAAGACACAGCGCCTCCTCCACACGTCACGATCCCCCCTGATACCGACCTACGGTCTGCTGCCTTGCTTGCAAAGTCCGCATCAATCAGCGTACCCCTGCAAGCTTAATCCCTCCACCGCACCTCTCTGAAACGAAATACCAAAGTGACTCGTCCTCCTCGCATAGCCTAACATATCCATCGCTGCATTCCAGTGTGCCAGCTTCGGAGATGCGCAATATCTAGCTACTGCCCTTACTGCATTCGCAATGTCTGGCCTAGTCTGAGTCGCCAGCCACATCAACGATCCTCCCAGCTCACGAAACGGAAAGTCTGTCGCCACCTCATCCGCATCCAAACCAGAAAGCTTCACCCCCGACGACATCGGAACGCTCGTACCTCCCACTACTCCATATTCTGCTGCTAGCTCGTCCGTGAAAGTCTGCTGAGAAATCGTCAACCTACCGGTCTCCTTATTCCTCTCGTAAAAGCACCCAGAATACCATCTCAACTCTCCCAGGTTCTTCACTGGCACGGACTTGTTAAGGTCGGCGCCAAACTTGTCACATCTCTCCCTCTCTCCCACAGCAAAAACGTCATCTACATGTTCTACCAAAATCAAAACAACACATCCATTTTCAATCAAACGAAACACACAAGCGTCGGCCATGCACTGCTCAAAACCTAACTCTACCAAACATCTCTTCAGCATTGCATGCCACTGCCTGGATGCCTGTCTCAAGCCATACAGACTCTTGCCTAGTTTTACAATCATTCCAGATAGAGCTCCACATCCCTGCGGCAAACGCATGTACACGTCTTCCTCCAACTCCGAACGCACAAAAGCTTGCTCAATATCGAAATGACACAAGTCGAGGTTCAACTCGCACGCCAAAGCAGCCAACATCCTAACACATGAAACAGAAACGGTAGGCGCGTACAACTCTCCAAAGTCAATGTACTCTCTCTGCATATCACCTCTCGCTACAAGTCTCGACTTAACCTTAGTGGGCCATCCAAACTCATCTGCCTTCCAATCGAATACCCACTTAGCGTTAATTGCGTTCTCCACTAGTTGCTACTTCGCCGGAGTAAAAGTCCCCGCTTCCAACAAGCCATAAAACTCCCTTTGCATAGAGTCGCTCCAAAGGT
>CACKRE030001482.1:134346-145145 GCA_902602495.3 Ectocarpus sp. CCAP 1310/34 | reverse complement strand
GACGCGGCGAGAGCGAGCTCCACCTCGCGCCTCTCCCCCTTGCTCCTCTCGCGCTCCATCTCCATGTGGGCGTCCCTCACCACAGTCTCAAGGGTACGCGACGTCAGGATATCATGGGCAAGCAGTATTCATTTTTGCACGGCATACAACGAAGAGGGAAGGCCACGAGCAATGTCTTTGTTGGCATCTGTTTCATCCTTAATTGTGCCTACAGATGCGAGACGCAGGCGAAGGGCCTCTGAGCGGGCAATGTAATCCTGTGGACTCTCGGATACTCTCATCTCCAACTCCTTCCAGTCCTGCTCCAACCTCGGCTTTTCTGACTTCTCTTTTTCCTGATAGAATTCTGTCACGATTTTCCAGCCCTGTTGGGACTCTCACACGCCAGAATTAAGCTCTGAATCGGGGGATACAAAACCTTGCTAATCAGGATATTCCACAGTTTGAATGACTTCTTTACCACATCATTCCAAAAAAGTCTCCGAAGGTCTCCTATATTCACACTCCTTTTTCCGACTTTGACCTCGACCCCCAGTTCCAACGCATCATGCACACCCTCTTCCTGAAAATATGAAATAATCTTACTACGAAAA
Source organism: Ectocarpus sp. CCAP 1310/34 (assembly GCA_902602495.3). Classification (NCBI taxonomy): domain Eukaryota; class Phaeophyceae; order Ectocarpales; family Ectocarpaceae; genus Ectocarpus; species Ectocarpus sp. CCAP 1310/34. The sequence continues at coordinate 144,552 of CACKRE030001482.1, read as the reverse complement.
ATATCAAACATAATATGCAAATCCTGCTCATTCTTCACGCTACCAAGCCAAGGTTCTATTTCTGAGCCAGGATTGACACGTAGCGTGCCTGAGCGCGCAAAGCCCTGTTGTTCAGCGATGGCCTCAGCTGTCGCCTTGGCCGCTTGCGCATCGATGTGTGCGACGCTACTGGGGTCGTTGAAGGTAGCTGTTTTACCCTGGCTGGAGGGTGATGGCTGGCTGCTGGTAGGTGGGACTGGGTTGCCGCCTGATGGTGGTTGGGCGTAGGTGATTTCACCCTCGTTGATCCTGTTAGCTTCAAGTTCGGCTTGTACTCGTTGCNCATCGATGTGTGCGACGCTACTGGGGTCGTTGAAGGTAGCTGTTTTACCCTGGCTGGAGGGTGATGGCTGGCTGCTGGTAGGTGGGACTGGGTTGCCGCCTGATGGTGGTTGGGCGTAGGTGATTTCACCCTCGTTGATCCTGTTAGCTTCAAGTTCGGCTTGTACTCGTTGCTGGACGATCTCCTCCACTTTTTGCTGTAGTTCTTGCTCGCTAAGGGCGGAGAGGTCGATGCCCTCCATGACTTATGTTGTTATGGGAGTCTACCGATTGCGCGTGACTGCACAACCCCCGGAAGGCTACGCCCGCGCGCAGATACCGTGATATCGTCGCACTAGTGTGAAAGGTAAACTACGCGGTGTGCAGCAAGCACGTTCTGGACGTTGCTTTGGGGTACTGGGTAGTCGGCTGTGTTAGGCCGAGAGAGAGAGGTTGAGAGAGAGTTGGAGAGAAAGTGGGAGAAAGAACCTTGATTGAAGAGAGACGGTGGTGGTGGTGGAGAGAGAGGGAAGAAGAAGAAGAGGAAGTGCGCAGCACGCACGCAAGCCTTCCTCATCATCGCATCGACCACGCCCAAAGGGTCCCCGTGACTGCGCCGGTGGTATCCTTCAACACACGAAATTCCCAACACGTGTCCCCCTGGGATCCTTAAGACCAGATACTGCTGCGAGTATATCTAACTACACGCACAGTTTGCATATTTTTCTCCGCAAGATGTAGCATCAGAGGAGCAGTGGCAAGAGCAACAACGGCCCTGTTTCCATCTACATGCTGAGTCCGAAATCCACGAATGAAACAACGAGCCAAAAGCACAGCTTATACTTGATTGATGGCGCCAAAAACCAAGGAACTCCGGTCAAGATGCACGCTACATAGCAAAATGATAGATCTGGCTGTAACGTGACAGTCCAATAAGGGACGGACATGGTCTGGCCACCGCACCCGCCGTAAAAAGAGATGAAACAAGCCAACGATAACAACCCTTACCGATAGTCGGTGGGCTGATGCTGTGTGTGGTACCACGCGCCGGTGCAGACACCCTCCCACCCCCCCCCAAGGTGCCGCACGACCATCTCGACACGTCGCCAGTCTTATTACTCGCCGACGGTTTACGGCTGGCCGCTCGCTTGCGGTGGCCTCCTTCCTCCCTGCTTCAACCCCCGCCGGGTCTTCGTTGTCTTCCTCCGCCTCGTCTCCTCCGCCCCGCCGCCCTGTTCCGCTTCCTCTTCCTCCTCCCCCTCCCCCCTCCTCCTGCTTTGTCTCCTCCGCCCCGCCGACCCCGCCCACGTGCGCCAAGCCATGGAAGGGGGCCGCTACGTGAGGGGTGAGGTCGTGCTGCTCGTTGCCTTCGCTTGCCTCCCTGGCAAGCCTAGTCTTGAGGGCCGCGATGGTCTCCTGGAAGGAAACCTCGGCCTTACCCCGCGCCACCGCAGCGGCGGCACGCTCGGCGGCAAGACTGGCCTCCAGCTCGGCGGCGTATTTGCGCGCCAGCGCCTCCACCCTCCTTGCAAAGCGCTTCGTCATGTCCTCCTTCTGCTTCTTCATTTTCTCTGGTTCTTCTCGAGGCCGCGAGACTGCTCGTCAAAGCAACGCTGGGCGATCTCGTGCAGTGACTGGAGGCCGGTACGGTTCTCCTGCTTAATCCGGGCCTCTGCGCCCGCGAAATCGGCGCGGAACGTCACCCACTCGCGCATAATCAAGGTCGTCGCCGAATGGTGCCGGCGGCAGTGCTTTGCCACCGTCCGCGGTCACCTCGCCACCACCACCTCTGGGCGAGCGCCAGCAGAACTTTGATGCCCGAACGACGACTGCCATCAGCAAAGCGCCAACCAGCAGAACGTAGGCTGAAAGTCAGGGGAGGTTGAAGTCCGACTGGGAAACAGCCGCCATGCTCCCGAAGCATCTGTGGAATAGTCGGTTATCCGTTGGAGGACGAGGGCAAAGAGAGCGGAACAACAAGGGAGGGGGGGAGAAAGAGCAATGAGCCCTCGCTCGTTTGCACGTCGCAAGTAAGGAAAGCGGAATCCCGGCCGTTTGAGCATTGCCAAGGACGTAGCAGTACTACCGAAAACATGTCACAATCACCACCACCACCACCATCACCAACACGTGCAAGGACCATCCTGTGATACCGCACGGAAGGTCCCGGATAAAAAAGAACCACACCCAGATCGGCTAGGTTTTTCTCGTACGGTCCTTTTCTTGGGAACGTGCGTCAAATACTTGTCAGGTGGAGCACGTTACCGAGCATTCGGTTTCATTCATTCTGGGCACCAGTCTGCACCACTCAGTAAGGATTGACCCACCAGCCGTGGACACACACAAACACGATGCAGTAGAAACGATACATGATGGAATGCTGGAAACAGCAGCAGCAGCAAAAGCGTTGCACTCAACATGAACCTTTACCTGAGTTCTTGGCGCGATTAGTTTGTCAACAAGCAAGACTAGCACTGGATACTCTCGCTAGATTCACGAAAAGCAACGAGGGTGCAGGCAAGACCACGCAGGAACACTGGCATGATCATCGTCCAGAAAAAAAAGTCAAGTGTAGCTGGGCGCAAGCGGTACGTAGAAGGGCAAGAGCAGTACCCTGGGAAAGGAAGACCGGGCTCGTGTACTGAGGAAGAAAGTTCTGGGCGACCCTGCTTCGAGCTGAGGGACAGGGTGTGAATATCGACGCAGACGTAGAACTACCGGAGAAGCACCAAGCGGCCTATCACCAGCGCCACTGACCACAGATAGCACACACCCTGACAGCGTCGCCGACACGTTGATCGCCGAGAGGCGCTGGCCGACGCTCGTCACATAGCCTCCAATATGCTCGAGCATAGCATGCGCCAGCGCTCCAGCGCTTGACATCGCTCTCTTTCCTGTAGACGGTGTGTGGGTTGGTCTGGGATTCCAACGAGCAGGAGTTCGGGCCGCGACCGGAGGGCAGCGGGCGGCAGGCAGGGGGGAATACTGTGGTTTGATTACAAAAGGGACCATACAACACGCCCCCCCAAGCGCACATACCTCTCACACAAAAATAATTTGATGCCGCTCGGCAAGTACTACCACTTGTATGCGCCTGAGAAATAACATCTACCTGGGTTGCTATGAGCATCAACCCTCGACTGCGGTCTCCGTCTGGGAACGTTAAACCACCACCACCACCACCAGCAACAGCAACAGCAACAGCAACAGCAGCAGCAGCAGCAGCCGCATCACCGGTAGAGGGAGTCACACTACAGGATTCCACCTCGGGAAAAAACGCACGAAAAAAACGTGTTTTGCCAAGAAAACGTGTTTCGAGGTTACGCCGCGCCTTTTCGTACAAATTTCTGCAGTCAAGCTCGTCTGTTTTTTTTTCCAATTGGTGCGCGTTTTTTTCCGCGATTGAAAAAAACTTCATGCGCGCACACGCACACATCCACCTTACCGCACGACACGTTCTCCGAGAGCACAGCTATCAATCCCTGAGGAAACTGGTGTGGAACCGGCACGCGTTGGGGTCATTTCCGGTGAACGTTTGTGTTTAAAAGAACGTGCTGGGGGCGTGCGTGATGGGCGTGGTTGGGACAGCTTTTCACCCGCACCAGTGCCGCGGTTGTCGCCTCTCCTACGGCGGACTTCGTGTGCATCCCCGCCCCTTGAGGGAGGTAGCGAGTCATCAGTCACACCAGGGGTCAAGTGCTTGGAAGTCAGGGTTAGCACAGTTCACCCGGCGGCGTGGTTCGAGTTGGGAGCGGGGTTTGAGTTGGGAACGCCTTGGAGTTGCCGCATTGCCACTACCGCCAGGACGAGGAAAAGCTTCTCTCCAGCCACCGCACGTCTAGGGAGATAAGAGTGGCCCAACAGCAGCTGCGCGGGGCCACAAAGAACAGCGACTTAGAGACGACCCTGAAGGCGAAGCTCAAGGCGGCGCGGAAGAAACGCAGCAGCGCGAGGTGGAGAGCACTGGAAAATGTTCTTCGAGGGCTATGTGAGCAGCTCGAGAAGAAGAGCCGTGAGGGGGACCAGGCGGGTTTCTACAGGCACCTGAAGATGATCGACGTCGAAGGTAAGAGGCCACTTACCTCCCAGAACATCAAGGACGAGGACGGTAAGGTCCTTCGGGACCCCACGCTTACCCGCCAGCGGTGGGCGCGGTGGTTCCACAAGCTCCTTAACACCAAGTCGCCGACCATCGACCTGCATGCGACCGACAGAGTCAAGCAGTGGCCCACGTGCGTTCCGCTCGACGACATCCCGTCTCTATTCGAGGTTGAGGAGGCGGTGCGGGGAATGGCCAACAGGAAGGCCGTCGGGCCGGACGACCTACCGGCTGAGCTGATCAAGCTGTTCCTGGATGGAGACCGAGGCTTCCTCCGCGAATTCCACGCCATCGTCGTGGACGTGTGGCAGACGGGGAACGTACCGCAGCAGTGGAAGGACGCCACCATCAAGGTTCTGTTCAAGAAGGGGGACACGATGGAGTGCGGCAACTACCGGGGCATCTCTCTCGTTGCACACGCCGGCAAGGTGCTGCTTAAGGTCGTTGCAACACGCCTAAGCCACTACTGCGAGCGAGAGGGCATCCTCCCGGAGGAGCAGAGCGGTTTCCGCCCACACCGGTCGACGCTCGACATGCTGTTCGCGATCCAGCGGCTCCATGAGCTCGCGAGGAAGAAGAGTACTGCGGTGTTCGCGTGCTTCGTCGACCTCACCAAGGCGTACGATTCGGTGGACCGAGATCTGCTGTGGGACGTGCTCGGACGCTTTGGCGTGCCCCCGAAGATGCTGGCGGTCATTCGCCACTTCCACGAGGGCATGAGGGCGCGGGTTCGAACGGACGACGGGCAGTACTCGGAATGGTTTGACGTCGGCCAAGGTCTCCGACAGGGGTGCAACCTGGCCCCGCTGCTGTTCAACTTGTTCTCTGCCGCGATGCGCATGGTCGCAGTGACCGAGTTCGACAAGGACCCCAAGGTGACGGCGGATATGATCAAGATCGCAACACGAGTGGAGTGCACGGGCAAGAGGGGCAGGTCGGCGGGGAAGAAGGCGATGATGGTGACGGTCGCAGAGGCCCTGTGGGACATGCTCTACGCTGACGACGCGGCCATCGTCTCGCTCACGCCGGAGAGCCTCGAAAAGATGATGTCCATCATCGTGCGCGTGGCCGGCCTGTTCGGACTGATGGTATCGGAGCCAAAGACGGAGATCATGTGCATGCTACCGAAAGGGCTGGGGGAACGCCCGTTCGCGGTCAGCGCCGCTGGCCAGACGTACAAGCAGACAGATCGGTTTGTGTACCTCGGACGTACCATCTGCGCGGATGGGAAGGTCGACCGGGAGATCACGAGCCGCATCTGCCGAGCATGGAAGTGCTACCGCCGGAACAGCACTTCGATGTACGACAGGAAACGGGCCAACCGCCAGCTCAAGATCCGACTACTCCAGGCTGAAGTGGTGCAGACCCTCCTATACGGGTGCGCCTCGTGGAGCCTGGCAGCGGAGCACTACACCAAGCTGAATGGGACCCACCGCCAGTTCCTGACACGGTGTATCGGCTGGAGCAAGCGGAAGCGCTCAGACCGACCCCTGTCCTACGCCCAGGCCCTCATCCAGGCCGGCTGCGAGGAAACCATCGAGGCCACCGTGCGCAAACGGAGGCTGTGTTTTGCGGGCTTCGTTATGCGCATGGAGGACAACCGCCTCCCCAAGCGCATGCTGCTGGGAGCGATGGCGGGGGGTACCGGATACCGGGGCGGGCAGGAGAGCGACTGGGTGTATCGCCTAGGAGAGGACCTCGTGGCGTTTGGCATGAAAGAGGAGAAGGAGGGGGGGAGATGGAAAGAGAGCGCCAAGGACCAGGAGGCGTGGTACGACAAGATCGAGGACGGGGCGGCATGGTTCATGAGGAAATGGCACAGACAGGAGGCGGAAGCATCCGCGAAGCGCCAGCGCCAGCGCGCGGAGGAAGCAGAGACGGAGAGCACGGCCGCCCCGGGCCCGAAGAGAAAGAGAATCGGGGAAGCGGCGGGGGGGGGGAAGAAACGGCGACCGGACACTGCTGTAGAAGCGAGTAGGGCGGCCAAGGCCGCGCTTGCGGCGAACGACGTACCCAACTGATGATGTTGTCGCACCCTGTGTTCCCTTTTCCCTGCCGTAAGCTGTATGCTCTTAGTATTGCCTCCGGCCTCTCTTTGTGCTTTTCTTCTTTCTTTCTTTCTTGTTCTCCATGCCCTCTCTACGATGATCTTGGACGATACCTCGAGCTCCTTGTTATTTTTGTTTTTTCCTTTGCTGGCTGCCTGCCACCTCTGCTGCCTCTTTGGTGCGGTGCCTACCCTACACTAATGCGCTGGTGCATACTGCACTGCTGTAGTACCTGGTACTGGTGTACGTTGTCCTTCGATTTTTTATTTTTTTTGTGGGAATATATATGTGTTTGTTTTTCGCCCCCCGTCTTGCTGCACCCCCTGGGGTGTGGTGCAGGGCGGGGGATGCCTGGTCGGCGGGAACCCGGCACGGAACCCTCCGGCGTTGTAGGCGGGTGTGGGAAGCGTTCCCCGTTCTCCTTTTATTTTATTTTGATCGGTCTCCTCGACGCTCTTTCTCGTTTGGTGCGGTAGCTGGTCTTTCTTTCTATCATTTTGTTTCTCTTCCGAGTGGTTTTTGTACCCTATTTTTTCTGTTTCTTCGTGGGGTCGTGTATGCCGGGTTTTGAGACCACGGGCTCCCAATCTTTCTTTTTTTAGAGCTAATGTGAGAAACAACAACAACAACAAACAGCAGAGCCGTCGTAATCATCTGCATGATTTGGTCATGCCTCTCATGCGGAATCTTCCCACGCTGTAGGCGCGCCATTTGCTTCAGGACGTCAACGCGCGTGCCAGCATCACGCCAAATCACGCCGCCGCGTGGTCTGTGTGTGCGGAAATGAATAGATAAGAGATGGATTAATGATGTCCGAAAAAATATCACGAGCACGGGGGGCGGTTCCAACCGGCACTAGCGGGGAGACAGCAAAACACGATTTTTCAACCGTCACTTTCTGAAACGCGTTTTCCCAAACCGAGTTCCCCTAAATCTTCCGTCTACAACTTCCCAACATGACATTCAGATAGATACACAAGATGGCTACCAAACTGCCTTGTTGAGCCTGTAACCCACAGGGGAGATATTGTTGTATGCTGTCTAGGAAACCGTAGACATACAGGTAGTGACTTCGAAAGTCGCGAGGATAGGGACTGCTGTACCCTTCTCGCGATAAAAATACCTCAGGCAGGAACCGCAGGAGGGGGTCCAGCCCCCCCCTCCTGTGTGACCCCGGTTGGGTCGTCTAGCTAGTAGAAGTGGAGGATAGGGGCCAGAGGGGCAGAAGACAGAGTCCAATGATGGGAGAAAAAAAAAGAAAAGGTAGCCTTTCGCTCACGCTATGGATTCATTGCTAATCTATCTCAGACTTATTTCTATAGATGGAGATGGATTTGTTGTGTGATATTAAGAAAGCGTGCGTTTTTTAGGTGGAATCCCTAGACTGCTACACGGGTGGCCAGAGGGGAGATTGTGGGTAGGTTGTGAGCATCCACAAGGTAGGGGCAGGTTGTAGAGGGGGCTTTGGAGGAGGCCTCAACCTTGGCCAGATGTCTTGGTTGTACAAGCGCTACTAATGCGGAATAGGCCACACCTCTTGGTTGTCACACAGGTTTGGAGGCAGCCACAACGTTGGCCAACCTCTGAGTTGTGCAAGCACCGATCACACAGAGAGGTTGGGGACCCAAAATCCCCGCAATATTCTACCTTTGTTTTTTGTGAGGAAGAACAACTCAGCCGGAGACAACAGCTACACGTAGCGGCAGCAGGGTTGTTGTCCAAACAAACTGGTAGAAACGACCGTTTCTCCCGACACGAAACAAAGAACCCCCCCCCACCCTGGCCGCCCCCCCCCGGTGTTCGCCATCGGGGTCGGGTTTTCGTCGCTTGGCAACGACGTTGTAAAACAAGCCGCCCCCACCGGTGTTCGCCATCGGGGTCGGGTTTTCGTCGCTTGGCAACGACGTTGTAAAACAAGCCGCCGCCGCCCCCAAACAAAAATCTAGTGGGTTGGCGCTGTTGGCAAAGCGCTGTAAAACACGCCACCCCAAAAATAGCCCCCATAGTATGCGCTACCGAAGACGCGTGACGCATGGATGCGTGGAGTGAGGATTGCTTACGGAAACCTCACAGGTTGAGTGATGTAGGAGATTGCCGGACACATAGACGTGTTGAGTGATTATAGCTGTATACTGAAACCCCACGGATTGAGTGAGGTTTGAGATTGCCAGACACTTAGACGGGTTGAGTGGGGNTAGCTGCATACTGAAACCCCAAGGGTTGAGTGAGGTTTGAGATTGCCAGACACTTAGACGGGTTGAGTGGGGATAGCTGAATACTCAAACCCCACGGTGATGTTGGAGTGCCGGACACATAGGCGCGTTGAATGAGGATAGACACATATTGAACCTCACAGGTGATTTGTATTGGAGATTGCGAGACACCTAGACGTGTTGAGTGAGGATAGCTGCATACTGAAACCTCACAGATGGATTGGTTTTGGAGTTTGCCAGACACAGACGCCTTGAGTGGGGATAGCTACATACTGAAACCTCGCGAGTTGAGCGATGTTGGATAGTGCCGGACACAGACGCTTTGAGTGAGGAAAGACACATACTTAAACCTCACAGGTTGATTTGTATTGGAGATTGCCGGACACTCTAGACGTGTTGAGTTAAGAGAGCTGCATACTGAAACCTCACAGATGGATTGGTTTTTGAGTTTGCCAGACACATAGACGCTTTGAGTGGGGATAGCTACATACTGAAACCTCACGAGTTGAGTGATGTTGGATAGTGCCGGACACAGAGACGCTTTGAGTGAGGAAAGACACATACTGGAACCTCACAGGTGATTTGTATTGGAGATTGCCGGACACCCAGACGCGTTGAGTAAAGATACCTGCATACTGACACCTCAAAGATGGATTGGTTGTTGAGTTTGCCAGACACAGTCTAGAGACGCCTTGAGTGGGGATAGCTACATACTGAAACCTCGCGAGTTGAGCGATGTTGGATAGTGCCGGACACAGACGCTTTGAGTGAGGAAAGACACATACCGGAACCTCACAGGTGATTTGTATTGGAGATTGCCGGACACCCAGACGCGTTGAGTGAAGATACCTGCATACTGACACCTCAAAGATGGATTGGTTGTTGAGTTTGCCAGACACAGTCTAGACGCGCTGCGTGGGGATAGCTACATACTGAAACCTCACGAGTTGAGTGATGTTGGATAGTGCCGGACACATAGACGCTTTGAGTGAGGAAAGACACATACTGGAACCTCACAGGTGATTTGTATTGGAGATTGCCGGACACCCAGACGCGTTGAGTGAAGATACCTGCATACTGACACCTCAAAGATGGATTGGTTGTTGAGTTTGCCAGACACAGTCTAGACGCGCTGCGTGGGGATAGCTACATACTGAAACCTCACGAGTTGAGTGATGTTGGATAGTACCGGACACATTGACGCTTTGAGTCAGGAAAGATACATACTGAAACCTCACAGGTTGATTTGTATTGGAGATTGCCGGACACATAGACGTGTTGAGTGAGGATAGCTGCATACTGAAACCTCACAGATGGATTGGTTTTTGAGTTTGCCAGACACATAGACGCGCTGCGTGGGGATAGCTACATACTGAAACCTCACGAGTTGAGTGATGTTGGATAGTGCCGGACACATAGACGCTTTGAGTGAGGATGTCTGCATATTGAGACCTAACGGTTTGAGTGACGTCTGCGACTGCCGGACACATAGACGCTTTGAGTGAGGATAGCTGTATACTGAAGATCCACAGGAGCTATAGTGAGG